>UZAE01012401.1:24766-43283 GCA_900617975.1 Rodentolepis nana | reverse complement strand
CAAAGGGAAAGTTATAGCGGGAAACTGGTATTGTCAAACTTATGAACACGAAAAGTATGGTAATTTGAGAATATTGCTTTGGAACCTACTGTGTATGGGATGTGCGATAGACTTACCTCCACGTGGTGCACACTGGGCAACGTAAACTCATACGGCAAAAAAGTCCATTAACCGGCAGTTGACTTCTGAGCTCAATCTACAATAGACCCGCTGTAGATCATATTCTATCACTTCCACAGTACTCATCTTATTTTTTCTCTGACTTTGTGTCTCCCTCTTTTACTTCTCTTACTTTGATGTTTCTTCCCCATGTGAAGCCAGAAGTCAGCTAAAGGGCTAACGATAACTATCAAAACGCCTGCCATTTGAAATAAATAAATAAACATACGATGCGCAGAGATGTATTTTCATTTAGAGTCTGTAGTTTGTTAGTTTGGTTGTCTTTTACTGATGATTTATAGGTCCCAGTTGCCAAAATCTTTATAATACTGGTTTTTGTTACATTAGTTCTTGTTCAAAGCTCGATATGGAGTAAGTTCTGTTTTCTCAACTCTTAGAAGAAATATCGAATCGAACAAAGCAAATAAATAGGGAGAACAGATGAGGGTGGTGAGGTTCAATGCGGTTTCTATGACCTTTGGGAGTCTTATTACGCGAAATCCAAATAGGCAGCCGACCACATTGAAGTCAGCCAAGGTAACTGCCTAGATAAAAACGTAGGGATTAAATTGTGGTGATTGTCTATCATAGGAGCCACTGTTAATTCAAGGGCGAGTTCACCAATAGTATGAATATGCATCAAAAAGATTGATTTAATTTAACGATGAATGTTTTCTACGATTATTGAACTATTTCAATTGCGTTGGTAAGTTTAATTGTCCAACAATATAACTTCATGGACAGCTCCAAATATTCATTACAAAGATAAGTGAAGTCTAACAAATATTACAAAACAGGATCAAATCATCAATTTTCCAAACTGTGTAAAATTGCCAGCAACAATGGGCAATATTTATTAAATTTTGATGTGAATTTACAATTTTTAAGTCGATATTTGAATAGAATGGGGATGATTTTTATCTGACACGGTGTGTCGTCTTCAATTGTTTTCCATTTATAGTTGACAAACGTGTCATTAACTCAGTGAATGCATAAAATTTTAGGGTACTTAAGTGTCAATTTAGCTGGAATTACTTTTGTTCTCCTTGATTACTTTACTTCCATTTGAGGATATTGGTTTAAGACGAATTTGAAACGGCGAAATTTTCCATAATAATGCAGGTGCTTTCAAAACTAAAATCGGGTTCAAGCACTAAGTCCAAATGAGACTTGGAATTACTTTCAGTAATCGGGCATTTGGAAATAACACCACACATTATCGTTGCGCACTCTTGGGTCAAATGAGAGTAATTAAATAGTTAATCTCAGGTTGAACTGTACCGTGGAAAACTGATCCCTTAATGTGCGAATATTATACTGCCCATTAAAGAAGGTCAATTAGTTGACCTCATTTTACATTAGATAAGCATTTCTAAATATATTTTTGTGACAAACTCCTAAAACGACAGTATCATTTCAAATTTAGCACACCAAATTTACACAAACCGGCCTATCACTTTAAAATTCGCAGCAATGGGGTTGATAATTCGGAATACTGGGAATAATTCAGATAATAAACATGGCAATTTTTGCAAAAAAGTCAGTTTTAAAGATGAATCTTTTAAGTTGATGGGCCACGCTTCGTACCCAAGCCAAGCTTATTTCACGCTGAAGCAAAACTGTATATTGTAAATGAAAGAAACGTATGTAATGCGCATATTGATATTAAATATTATTTTTATATCCTCTGTTGTATAAACTGCCTGAAAATATTTACTTAATGAATATTACTAAAAATATCCTTATTCTTTAACTACTGTTAATCCTTATATGCCTTTTAAATGTAGACCTGCCAACTTAAGTGACTTTAAGGCACTCAAAAGTGTTCAAAAGTCTCGACTCAACAACATGTATAATAACATCACGTTTCCCCACTGAGGTTATGCAATAGTTGCACTTGTTAAGACTTAAAAAATGACGCAGATAGTTGGTACAATTCACGTAGAACATGGACCATGTTCTATTGGAAATATTGAAATTTAGAAGGGAACGGACAAGTTGGAAATGCCAGGCTGCCTGTTTGGCACGGTAATGGACGATTCAGTGTTCGAAGCTATGCTATTTATCAGGAGAGTCCTACGAATTCTATTCAGCCACACGGAAATTATTTGAATAGGCCTCAAAACAGTAAAAATGTCCACTTTTTTTACACACATATATTTTCAAGATGAAGAGGAGAAAGCGTTGTTCCATTGTGGCCAAAAGTTTGGTTTATTTGATTTGTGCCAACTAAAACCGAACTCTTTGGACTTTTAGGTAAGTGCCGTAAATCTCCGTTTAAAACTCCAAATACAAACGCTGAGAGGAGGTGGCAGATTTAAGAAGCCAAGCCACTGATATGATGAAATTATTTCCCTCCATTGTGGATATATGCACAAATGAAGAAGTTAAAACTGACGTTCCTGTTCTGTTAAACTACAAGATTCAGTAGCTTACTACAGATAAGGTATTGCTAATCACATTCACAGAGGTGTTTTTCTTCTTTGCCTTTTCGTCTTCATTTCATGATTCCGAGTATGCTTAAGTCCATCTCACTTAGATATATCCCCACGGTTGTAAACCACCAAGATACAAATTCAAGAAACCTTCACTTTCCAACTTGAAGTACCTTGGGATTGGTTACTAAACGTCTCTGAGATAGATAGTTAGCGGCCTAATGCTGTAGGTGTTTCAGTGAATGTAGCAATCATTTCAAAATGCATTGATGCTGGGCCCTGCTATTCATAATTGCCAAGTCTCCTGCAATACCCTGTTTGGGCGCTAGCTCGGATTTTGCCAGCCCGTACTTCAAGTGATATCAATTTCTCGAAGTGACAGTCAGCATCTTTTTTGCCCAGGTAAAAATTTACAAATTGTAATTTGGCAATGCGGCATTTAGATATAAATTGACAGCTACAAATCTTCAATACACTAAGGAAATGAATCAGGAAACGCCCATGACCTTAAGTTTGCCCCAGCCACACCCAAGCGAAAGCAAGATGTCATTATTTCCGGAAGAAAAGAAGATGACCCACTTCGAACTAACTTACTTTCGGACTTATGCTCAAGGCATTAGTGAGTTCTGATGAAATGATTGTAGTATGAGTGGAACATAGAGAGTAGATGACCAGAAATTTCATATGCCACGTGAGGCTATAGAAAAAGGCATAATGAATTCTACCAATGAAGACATTCATTACATTAACCAAATTGCAAAGGGGTCATTTCGGGTTGTATTAATAAGGAGAATTTGAAGGAGCAATCTGTACAGAGGCAGGACGCCTTAAATGCAAAAGTAAGGAGAAAAAACCACATCGTATCAATTAGATCTTCAATTTCATGGTCGTACGTATTCAGTTGAGACTCAGAATTCGATAATTAATTTCATATTTTTTAGGCATCTTGACGATTGTTAGACAGTCATCAATCGACAAGATCCTATCGCCATTTATGCTCACCTGTTGAGACTCCACTGGTAGTCCGAAACCATTCCCTGAACCTTGTCGACTCCTTAATTGGGTTCCTCGCCCCCACTGTCCCAACGGTTACCAGCCAACCTTCAGTTATTTAAATAGTCAATTTGTCATTGTAACAATCAAGGGGAAGGGGTTGAAATAGGCTCTTAACTGCGTCACACTGGACTGAAGCATTTGCTGACGTAAAGTGGATCAATGAGGAAGATAGATTGGGAGTTCAGTGATCAGTTTGCACAGTCATCCGTTGCTATTTCTCTGAGGGTCTAAGAGGGTATGTGGTATATGGCCATTGTTTTCACCAGTTTTAATCCATTCGTGCCACTTGGTCATCAGTTAAAACTTTCACGAATCTTGCAGACTATGAGTCTTTTCATATTAACCAGCCTTAATTATATAAAGCGCTTTGATTCAGATTTATTTAGACCACGTCACCGGTACCATCTCTAAATACCCTTTACTAATTTCCAACGCTCTTCTTTTCTATGGTTAGGTCCGCCACCCAGCTCCACTCGACCTCTCTCTTTGGAGCTCCATCTACCTTGTATGGTGTAGCTCTCTCTCTCTCTCTCTCTCTCTCTCTCTCTCTCTCTCTCTCTCTCTCTCTATATATATATATATATATATATATATATATATATATATATATAGTGATCTTTGTATTAAGTTCTCCCCAAAGTCAGGCAGATTCTTCATCATTATCGCGCAAACGAGGTCTCTTATCCAGCAAATACATGATTAGTTCAAACATTACATACCTTTGAACTGGATAGATCCCGTAGCAACAATTTGTAGAGGTAATACCCTCCTAATGACTTTCATCTCAACATTTCCCTCATTAATTTTACTGGATTTCTTTCAAAATGCCTTTCTTTTGAGTTCTTACATCATTTCTCCTAAAACCCTTGAAGCCTTGTTCGGGTACTCATTTGGTGTGGTGTCAAATCTCCCCCCCCCATCAATACTACCTTTAAGTCCTTGAAAGGGTAATAATACCTTTATAAATGCTACCCTCAGCAAGTCATTCATTTTATGTCATAAACGGGCAGCCTTTTACAAGACAACATGAACTTAAAGTTACATTTGCTAAGGAGGAATTTTATGAGGTTAAAGCATATACTTAAAGGCTTTTGAGCTTACTGTGGTTACTCATGTACGGAACGATTACATATGCAGTGGGCAGGTTGAAGTCATGCGCTTTCACTAAGACTTGGCGATCAGTTATGCCAATTTACTGTTGGCGACAACTCCGATTCATTTGCAGAGCTAACAACTGAACAGGATGACCGGAGATATTGCCAAAATCCCCCTGAGGACTTTAAAATCATGCGCTGTTTTTTTAAAAAAACATGGTTGCAAAGAGATCAAAGAAAGAAGATGATTAGCTTAACAATGGATCTCCCAAAATGGGAGAAGATAGACGCGTATGTGTGGAATTTGAACAGAATAAATAGAGATTAGTTAACAATCCCCAAATACCATTACTTCCCCCCGCAACACTAGGCTGAGTACCATCATACATTTTAAATTTGAAATTGTGATAAAATGCGACATAAAATAATTATTTAGCAATGGAACGTTGAACAAAACAGAAAGGGATAAATAAGAAATGCAAGTCTAATGCAAGTTCATTTTTTATAATACACATCATTCATCCGCGAAAAAATATGGTTGCGAAAGCCACTGTTTCAAATTTCAAGATGGAAACCTTGTTTGCTTTGTAGTAATACGATAGTGTCAAAATGAGGACAGTCAACTTTACAGTCATGAGGTAGATTAGGCGTAAAGTCAACTGAGCATTGAAAAACGACTTTCAGGACGAGCTCAGTTTCATCTAGTTTCAGTAATTAGATCGGGGAGATGGAACCTGATGACAGCAACCTGGATTGAGGACAACATTAATAAACGAGTGAGACCATTTCTTCCTTTTCTTTAATCTGCACAGAATTTGGTTCGGGTTAACACTTATCCACAAGCAACTACCTGAAGAATTTCCAAATTCATCAAGCTTACAATCTTTGTGGATGAGATGCACGACAACACCAGATCAAAAAGACTGATATGCGTATGAGAAAGTGTCACTCGAGAAAAAACATCTTTATTTGTAAAGCGTCATTTGTAATGAACCTGGCCAGCAGTGTTTAAAATGACGATGTAATGTATTTCATTAATTTTCTATTAATTACTTGGTTTATATCACAGTTTAGGCTATTCAACCGATTATTGTGATGTAAACTGTTCAATAATTAGCCTGTTATTTGTAGTTATAGGGCATGTGCAGGCTATAAGGAGGAACTCTCCCGATTAGCTGTAGGAATCAACATAAGCATTAAAAATAATATTGTTGGGAACGTGTAAACAAATATTATCTTTAATGGGGTGGTCAACACTGCCACGTATTATTTGCTTCAATTTCTGCGAAAATGGCAAGTAAAAATAGATTAGCCCTCCCCAGTCTTCCCTATAGACCACATCCTCAATGAGGAGATGTTCACATATTCTTATTTGGCTTTTATTGTTTACTTCTCAAAAGATTTCAAATTGTATGATTGATAGATTAGGTCAATTGACAGATTATTGCTTTTCTCATAAGAGTGAGGTAAATCTGAAGGCTCAATAAACCTAGGCCACAGTCGCTCCGATCATTTTAGGAGCGGCTCGTTGACGTTCATTCACTTAGAAGGAAGAATATAGGGGCGAGATGGGCATCTGGCGATTAGAATTGCAGTTTCTTTTGGTCTTGTGTGTGAAAGGAGTAATCATTTATATCAAGCGGCAGGCGTTTTGATCGTTATCAATAGCCCTTTAGTGGACTTTGGGCTTCACCGAAGGGGAGGAACGTCAAAGTGAAAAAAAGCCGAGAGTGGGGAACAGAAGAGTTTTTCACGGATGCAAATGAGACAGACAGATACAAATGTAGGGAAAAGTTAAGATGGGTACTGTGAAAGTAGTTGAAAATGACATAGAGTGGGGTCATGTTAGTTAGAGGTCAGAAGTCAGCTGCCGGTTTATAGACTTTTTTGCCGTATGAATATATGTTGCCCAGGGTGCACCACGTGGAAGTAAGTCTATCGCACACCCCATGAGTAAGCATAATTTGAGTAAATGGATAAGTTCCGGAAGAATCTCCCCATCTTAAATCAAAACGAAAGGGTAGGACAGTATTACTTGATCTGTTTAAATGAACGAAAAACTAGTCTGTGCTTAAAGAGGCAACTTAAATCCAGGACGATATTCAAATTTCAATATTAGGGAGAAGAGGGGTAGTGTTAGAAATAACTGCAAGGTTTCTATTAGCTGGTTTTACTTTTCATTGTTATATACTTCATACACCCTATTCAATGACTCTGAACGAAGAATACTTTGCAAACGCATTTTCCGGCACTTTGTATCCTCTTTTAAGAGCGAAAAATTACCCCCCCCCCTCCATCGGTAAGTTGCATTTGTGTGCGCAAAAGGTGCATTATCTGAGGTCATGTCGTATTTGCCTTGACGACTCAGAAGTTACGAAGACAGAAATACACACACACACGAGAGCGCAAATTTTAATTATGCTCGACTAATGATTAAACGCCATTAAGACTTGACGATTAGCAGCCCAGCTACATCATAAATGCCAACTGCGATTCGAATTCTCACCTAATAGCTGTGCAAGATGACACTTGGCTCTGATGGGCGCTTCAATAGCAAAGCCAGTGTAAAAGCCCTTGCCAGATAAAGAAGGTTGAATTCCGTTCCAGTCAAGTCATGAACAAAAAATCAAAGTAATTTCGGCGAACATTGACGCAAAATATTTTTTTCATAACTAAGGTCAAATCCTTAATGGATATTATTCTCAAAAGTCTGCCTATATAGCAAGAACAGATCAGCCTAGCTTTACTAAATTCTAGGGGGAAGACAAGCCCTTCAAAATTCCCAAAAAATTCTTTCACAAGCTCTGGACTAAACTTCCGCTTTTATGAATAGTTATAAATACCCGAGAGAGGGAGAGAGAGAGTCCTATACAATAACGCAATTTAATAAAATAAATTGTTGGACAAAAACAATGATTGGCGAACTCATTGTAGTATGAGATTAGAGAACGACAAGCCAAGCTCTATTGTCTAAAATTTTGAATTCGCCTTCAAGACTATTTTTTGGAGAGTACCGAATAGAGGATTTCTTATTTCGTTTATCAAATGGAATTTGTTTTGAATAAACTCAATTAAGTTCCCTCTATATATGGCCAATGGAAATGACATCTACTAGAATTAAGCATATATAGGGATGCGCGATAGGCTTACCTATTGTTCACCCTTGGCAACATACTCATACGGCAAAAAGTCTATAAACTGGCAGTTGACTTCTCACTTCAAACTACCATGACCCCACTGTGTGTCATATTCGACCCCTTCACAGTACTCATCTTACCTTTAATCTGCCTTTGTGTCTGTCTGCCTCTTTTACGTCTGTATATTACCCTTCTGTCCCTCCCCCTCTACTTTTTGTAACCTCGGTGTTTTCCCATCTGTGTTTTGGGATAATGATAACTATCATAAAACCTGCTATTTGATCTAAATAAATAAACTACAATTATATGTCAGTGATCATCTCAATAAATCCATCGATTATCGAGTTATGAGTGCCGAGGGCACGAGCTAACTCGTCGTTTTTAGAGATTTCACTGAGTGAGCTTTGTTTTCAATTGTTTAGAATGAAAAAAACTGAACAACGTTATTTTATTTTCTAAACGATCTTGAAACCAAACCGGATTAAGACAACGATGTCTTTGTTCAATTGGTTGATCAGAAATTCATCTCTATCAATCATGCACCTTTATAAACACAGGTGGACATATAAATTAATTTTAATTGCAGTGTATGCTGATTTGTTTGTGGGACACCATCACCACCACACTAGCATAAATTATGCAAAGTTTACGTTTTTCACGAATAGATTCACTTAGTACTTTATGTCAGTGATTTGACCAGTTGAGTGGCACACGAGTGGTCTGCTTGTGTGGCCTTCATTTTCATCCTGTCCGTGTCCTTGAAAAGCGGACAGCTAGTGGAATTCCGGTTTTGGTTTCCACCCCTTTTTGGTGTGATGAAATGTGTTTTGATGTAAGCTCGAGTTATTTGGAACGGAAGATAAGAAAATCTCACTGTTATGACACATATATTTCAGCAGCGTTAGAAATAGCGATCAAGCAAAAAATATCCCTTTGTCCACAATGCATCGAAACTGGTTCTCCCGCAATAATGACCTGATCTCCCAACCCCTTCAATCCTACAGTAGCTAAGCTTAAAAGCCTTTCCTGTCATGTATAATTCTGCCGCAAAAATGTTAACAGGAGGAGTCAAAGTAATTAGATAGTTGTCGAATTCACAAAGTGTGAGGCGCGGGAAACTTAGAATGGATAAGAGTTGGTATTGCAACTGTTCTTGTAAACTTTGTTTACTGTCGAATGGAAACCATGCATTTGGTCGATTCAGAATGAGTAATGAAAGAATAGAAAAAACGGAAGTACTTCTGTAAATGGGTCTTATAGCGCTGAATGACGCAGTTAAATTAATAAGTTAATTAATTAAACCTAAATACGAAACACCGAAATACTTAGTTACTAAATACAAAATTCCACAAGTCTCTCGGTTCGAAACACTAGAAGTTAACAGCTAATTGGTAACTTACTTTATAGACATGTAATTGATAGGAATTTAAGAAACTGTGAAAAGTTGAAGTTTATGATAGAAATTGCACAGTGTATGGAGGTAAGTCAGCAAATGAAACGCTTTCAATAACGCCAAGCAGTAATAAAGTAGAAGTTTGCGGACACAACTTGGGCTGCCTTTTCCAAGTGCATCACCTGATAAATTGGAAATCTTGGTACAACTCTCTCGACCTTTGGCACTTTTCGTGAAAAGTACATATACGGGGTGGGAAGGGGTGGAGTTGACATTCACATGAAAAATATCTCTTTGCAAGCCTCACAAGCAGAGATGATAGAGAATGCATGTATACATGTACTTATAGCATATTGGATTTCATGAAGAGACAAAAGATGATTATTGTAGAAGCTTATAAACAAGTTATGATACATTCAAAAATAAATTAAAGAAAGTTACGGTTTAGTGATCTTTGGGTTCATTTAGTGGGGTCGAAGAAGACCAACTCGAACTATTTGTTACCCGCACATCTAGAGGAGATTGGTTGACACACTTCCTTTTAAATGCTCTTGAGATCCTCAGACAGAGAACAATAGAGATAAAACAGGAGATAATCAAAATGAGAAGGAATATTGGGAGAAATATGGTGAGAAATATTTGCCCATTTTGAAGTTGCGGGGCAGATGTAATAATCGCAAGTCTAGAAGTTGTTGTATGAGGTGAAATGGTGGTTGTTGATGATTGAATAGAATTACTCAGTGCCAATTTAAGTGCCATATTATTTCGACAGAGATGATCCTCAGAGCATACTCCAATACGACAGGAGGGTAGACTGAGACTGTTGTTGAGATTGCTTATGAAACCCAAATTTTTAATAGTCAAAGGAGGACCGGGAAATATTCGAAGAACACTCACTTCTGGTTGTTGACTGCATCTAGTGCAAATAAACTGAAGATTCCTACCCTGACATCCAGTCAATCTAACGCTCTTAAATGCACTACCGAAAGTGAGATATCGATCAAAATTAGATTTACAATGAATAACGATATTTTCAAGGCTGGGAAGTACAGCTAGGCTACAGGCTTCAAGTCCAATAGGTGATCGCCAAGCATGGAGGTTCCTTAAATCCGGAAGACCGGTGAATGCAAGGGCATCAAGAAGCCTTGTTTGTAGGGGAATATTTAGTTGTAGAAAAGAGACTCTTCCACCATCTTGCAATCGGCTCAAACCGCCGGGTTCTATAATCATTCCAGGGAAATCAGAAGTGGTGAGCATTTTAGAATCTCCAATGCGTACACTTTCACCTGATCGATGGCAGTAAACAGGGGTAAATTTGGAAGATGGAAGACTAGCCTTTTTCGAAGCACACCTTAGCATCAGCGTGTTAGAAGATTTTTGGTACCCACAGTAGCACTGCGTATCATTCGTCGCAGGAACAGTAATAGATCCACCAAGCATTATTAAGCAATGAAACAGAATTAGAATGAGTCCTGCCATAATTATTCATCCCGAGTTAGTCATTACACCGTCGATAAAGCTAGGGGGTAATCAGGTTAACTAAAATGCGTCTTCGGCATACATATGAAAACATCCGGTGTGAACAGAACGGTTAAACCAATAAAAACGCACGGTTGGGGTCTGACTATCTGTGGTTATGGGCCTATCAGATTGCCGTGGATGCGCGACTAGAATGACGGTATTGGTGACAGGAAATAAAGAGACCAAAAAGGCATTCAACTCTAGTTTTAATATCAGTCCAAAATTTTCCCCGAAATGCAAAATCTTTGCAATCCTTTTCACTGCTATCTCACAAAATTGCAGTTGAAATAAGTTGAAATTTAAAATCTGAAATCATATTCCCTGCAGATATTTTGGCGTGTACAGAGTCTTTTGTCACTTAAACAAGTTTCTTCCTACTCTATGGAATCAATAACCCTGCAGTGTTAAGGGGAGGGGGATTACTTTGAGGGACATTATTATGGGTACTTAACTGAATGAGATTGACAAAATATTAATAGAAGCAAGCCCTCACTCACAAAAACCATTTTTCATCCACTCCCTCTTAACAATTGCGAGGAATGCGGTTTTGATTGACAAAAGGGCTTCAGCATATATCTCTGCAAATAGACTAAATGGTAAATTGTTAGAGCCGAAACTTCACGTATACTGTTTAAACGCTATGCTGCTTTTAAATTGAGATAGTTGATTGTCACCTCAATCTGCGATGGAAATCTTCTTTCGTTATCAAGTTAACTCGAATTGGTTTGCGGAAAATGGTGAATAAAAGTATAAGTGAATATGAATCTTTATCTAGAAAAGCAGACATCCACTTCTTGAATTGTTTCCCTATTGACAGTTCTAGGTATCCTGATATACAGACACCAAGAGTCATTTGATCGTCTGAGAAATCTTTACTTAATTTTAAAGGAACTTGCGAATTTTCATTTCCTACCAAGTGCAATACAAAACCACATATCTTCCATATCAGCTCATAGTTTCACACGAACACTAACTGATCATTTGTTGATAAAAACGGAATAGATGAATTAAATTATAAGGAGAGTCTTATATCAGTTCGTTTTCGATTTTATTTCTCTTCAACTTATTGATTCGTATTCGTTCCCCATTTACACCCACTCGTATAAACTTGCAATCAATGATGATTCTTGCTTAAAATCCTTCTATGTGAGGCATTACAATTCCCTCCTTCTTGAAACCAATCTTCTAACGATAATGCCCATGAATTCCAGCTAAATTTGGGGAGTGACCATCTGATTCTCTAAGACAAAATGTCCACTTATGCATTTTCAGGCCGACCATTCATGCCTGCTTTTGGCTCTATATTCGAAAATTGCACTACACCATTGCAGGTGCACTCTCCTTTCTTTTTGACGTGGCCTTGTGGATGGGCGGATGGAGGGGAATTGGGGTTGGAGGGGGGGGGGGTTTTGGGAGGTACCAACAGGTGTCTGCTATCGTTGGATTCGAGAAGGAAATACAAGCACCACGAGAGGCAGAAGGAAAATGCTACATTCCTAAGTTGACCCCCAAGGAGGTTTGAGATGCTCTTTCCACTTATGCATCAAGAAAGACCTGAAACGTAACACACAAAAGCGAACAGTAATTTATAAGGGATTTAATTTCCCCAAATTCTAGCACTAATGTGCTGTCGGATTATATGTTTCCTTTCTATCAATGTCCTCCGAGAGTTTTACTTCTTGTTTCAAATCTAAATTGAAATGAGAAAAAAATCCTAAACACATTAAAACACGTTTTTAGCACATCTATTTAAAGCTATTCCTAATGTATTCAAGAAACAGGCAATATTGTGTTTTGCTACTCAGTTTCACATTTGGCATTTAATAAGATTACGATGCTGATTGCAGCATTTTTTAATAATGCGCCCAGCATAGTTTTGAGTCTTTTCAATTCACCTTTGAACAGAATCTATGAAATTATGAGAATCACTCTCATTATTGGGGGTGCTGTTAAGAGGAGCGTGTAGGTGGCAATTAAGCGAAATCACTGCTAAATCATTGGCTAACTAAGCAGTCACTCAATTTTCGATTTCCTTTTTATCTGCTAAATGATATCATTCAATTAATAGGATGCAGAAAGAGTGTGAGAGAGAGAGAGAGTGTGTGTGTGTGTGTGGGAGCGTGATTTGTACCCCAGTTGTTCTCTTTTCTCATTTACGGGTCTGAGCTACCGAATTTACTTTTATTGGTAAATTTGAGTTTGGTGACTTTAGCTGGCCACCTAGAATTTACCGAAAGCCAACTTCCTAGCCGGCATTTGTATAGTCAAAAGTTGTAGGATTCGTAAATTCGGCTTATGCATGAAAATTGAGAGATGTTCAAAACCGGGATTGTATCATTATAGCGGTGAGAACTCACACGTCTCAATAACATACCATTTGATGCCAGAGTTCCAGCTGTATAATAGGAACTCTTGGTAACCATGATGAAGCATGTTAGTTCGAATTGAAAATGCGGTCTGTTTTCACAACAAATTTTTCTCAACTCTATCTCCCAATCAATGTGAGGTCTATTTTTCTTCAATCCCACAAATTTGACTTTAGACTTTCATGTAATTAGCTGATGAGGCGTATTAAAGTCCACACAAAGACCTGAAAGAACTCCCAGATTTACCAAGACCAATTGCATCAAACTGCAGTATCTACTTATTAAAATATTTTCGGCAATCAGCAATTGTAGTTTTACGCAAAGCAAAATTAGTAGGCTAGCTGCAAAAGGGTATTAATACCTTAAGAACTTTATTTAAATATTTTACTGATTTCTACCTTAGTTCTGCTTATAAGACACGTAATTTCTGATGAGTTTCTCAAATCCGCGCACTTTTTCCGGAACTGAAAAGTTGGCCTTCCGTTTCTACGATATTGAGCTCCGTTTACCCTATTTGCACACAAATATAACGTAACTGCTTAACTTTCGTAATGCATTAACTACTAAGGTCAGTTTTTGAAGCAGATAACTGGAAGATAAAAATTTCAGCAAATAATACATTTGTCCTATTTTTGCAAAAACGTTTTCAATTGATACCAAATAAACTTTGACATTGTATATGGTCACTCAACGGTCTCTTAATTAAGACAGCTGGTTTTTCTTAATGCCATTCGTCCATCTTTTTGACTCGTTCCCTGCATTCATTCTAAAATTTCATTTATCTTTTTGGGAAATGAAAAGGATTTTTTATTTTTTTAATACATTTTTTCCTCCACCGATTGACGCATTTGGATGGTATTCGGAGTTGGAGTTGGGGCATTGGGTAATGACAATACTCAAAAAGGTTGTTGATTTTTGTGGTATTTGAAGCTCTCTCATTGCCGATGGTAGTCCCACTTCGTTTCCCTTCTTCTTCAACTAACTTTCGCATGCCTCATCCACATGCAGTTCTGTGCTGTGGGGGTTTATTAGCACGTTCATAACATTTTTCGTTGACAGAAGAGTCGATGAGAATAGTAAAGTCTGAACCTGTTCAGCTACTTCTTATATTTTCGAGATTTGGAAATAATTCACTGATGATGAATTTTCCATTTCCACAGTGTTTTCAATTTCCCCCACCTGAAAGGTTTCTACTTATCATAAATATATATGTTTCCCGCACTCCGCCAGTTGACGAGCACAAAACTGTATGCTTAAAGTCTTTAAATCAATTGTCAGAAAGGAAGGAAATCATGTAAACTAACAAGTAATCCTCTGGGGATTCTAAATATTTATTTATATCAAATGGCAGGCGTTTTGATAGTCATCGATAGCCCTTTAGTTGACTTCAGGCTTCACAGAGGTGGAGAAACATCAAAGGGAAAAAAGTCGAGAGGGGGAACGAAAGTGTTTCAAAGATGTACAAGAGACAGACACACAGGTCCGAGAGCAGGGTAAGGTGAGTACTGTGAAGGTGGTGGAATATGACATAGAGTGGAGTCATGAATGTTTGAAGGGAGAAGTCAACTACCAGTTAATAGACTTTTTGCCGTATGAATATACGTTGCCCCGTAGGCACCACGTGGAGGTAGGTCTACAAATTTATTGATCTGGCTATTTCAGCCATGGAGTCCACAACTCTTTGATTGTTAAGATTTGTCATAAACTGACAACCAGTGGTGTTTACTAGAGTATCATCCAACTAATTAAATTGCAAATGACAAATATATGACAGGAGAGCCACTTTTACCTCAGTTGTCTTGCCTGAGTTTAACAGAGCATACCCCAGTCACCATAGCGTTATCTTCCTGTATTTGTTGTTAACTTTTAATTGAATGCGAAAAATATTCAGTTATTATAAGTTGCCTTTAATTCCTTTATTAATTGTACTCGGACAACTTTCCAAACGAGGAATTGAACTTACGCTTCACAACACACGTAGGAGTTCTGTCGCGGTTAGAAACATTATGAAAATGAAATCTAATGAATGTTACGGATAGAATACGAGACTACAAAATAACCAAGAACGTGGAATCGGTACAAATTTTGTAGTAAATTTGAGCCATGCCAACTTATAAAAATAATGCTCCAATAACGCAGGATTCAACTCAGCACATAACACCTCGTTACTGCAAAAATGCTTAAATAAGCGAATAAATTAATAGAATAACAGCAAGCAATAACTGAATGGCAGATCCTACTTTCCACTGGTTAATTTTTCTGACCGGGTTTTAGGCCAAGAATCCACTCGGCCACTTGCACTTAATTACGCTTATCCGGATATGACCCCCCCACCCCCCACCCACCCTTAGTGCACACAGGGCCACCTAGGAGTGAATAAGCCCAAAACTCTTTCATGGCAATTTACATAATTGCCACAGTCTCGCCAACTATTTCATCCCAAAGTGCTGTTAAAGTTCAGTTATATACTTCCACTGAACCATACGCGATTTCTCGTTCCCTCCAAATCAGCACTGCTCCTTACAAGCTTGGCTTCTTTTTCGCTTTGATTAGCAGTACATAATTATTTATAAGGGTGTTAACTTAGCTTGACCTCACGAATCCAGGCCATGACACTTGATGTCACCTTTCACATCTACAGGTACCTATGTCATTTTGGATATTTAATTGCAAAAATTGTGCTTGATCTTTTCCATTACATAATTTCCGTTCTAAGTTTTGTCATTTCCTTTGCCAATAAACTGTATAATGTAATAAACATTATCATATTTATTAATTTGCCTGATAAATATTAAATGCAGCACTTTATCGAGGCCTCCAATTATCTTTTTACTGTTACATGAAAACAGATAAGAGAAAGTTGATTTAAGCTCAATTTAGTTTATGGAAAATATTCATTTATCTCAAATGGCAACCGATTTCGGACTTCACAGAGGGAAGGAACATCAGATCGAGAAAAAGTCGAGAGGGGGAACAGAAGAATGATGCACAGATGTCAAAGAGATAGACATAAAGGTAGAGAAAAAGGTAAGGTGAGCACTGTGGAAGTGGCACCACGTGGAGGTAAGTCTATCGTTCACCCCTTATTGAAAATATAAAGAGCAATAATGTTCAATTCAGAATGAAACAATTGCTTCAAATGGACTTAATTTTACTATACAGTTAAGAATAGGTCCTTAACATAGAATAAGAATCATTGGTGATTCCTGGGAAATATTACGATAGATATCATAGAGACCCTAATTAGATCGAAATCAGGTCAAAAGAAGAGGGGAGATTTTACGATTCATCAGAAAATGTTTTTTGGTTAGATCATACGTTTGACTACTGCGTTATGGATAAGCGTGGATTTCAACCCTGAGAGAGTTACATCAAGGGCTATTAAATCAGAAGGCGCTATGAAGTTCGGTATCGAAGATACTCGAAGACTTTCCTTCTGTCTCCTTTCTTGAATAGGTGAACAAACTTTTTTTTAGCTATTTTATGATTATTTTACCACGTGCCTGGATTTATTGTGTTAATCTAAGTCCGTGTTCATGGACTACATTAGTAGAAAGCTCCAAATTGGCGATGATTTCCCATTGCCCCTATTTACTCTACAGTTGAATCAGATGCGGAAAAATGGGAAGAGAGAATGATCGTGTAAACGATTGGTAAATACGAAGACACAGAGGACCTCAGTGCGAACACATCTAGTCTAATTCGTGGAGTTCTATATTGTATAAATTACAGCTGATTTGACGTATAAATTAGACAAATTGGGGAAAGTCGATTATTCTCAAACCAACGTGTCTCAAGGGAGTTTAAAAATGTGATCGAAACTCAAACAGTCGACATAGTCTCTAAGGCATTTTTAGGTTCCTGAGGTTCTAATGCCCTAAATCACGAATACAAAGATTTTCAACTTAGAGAAATCGCATCAAATGAATGAGAATTTAATGGATTCGAGCCATTAAATATTATCTCTTCTTTCTAGAATATGTCTAAATGATCAATATGCCCATGACATTAAGCAGACAATCAGTTACCTGGGGTGAATAAAGGCCTATCACAAGCTGCATAATTTATAGTTAGGAGTTTGAAGAGCGGTCAAAAAACGTCTATTTTGATGTTAAGAAGGAGGAAATTGCTGATTTGTGATTGACAACCATCAAAACTGGAGGCAGAATGTCTACCCTGATTTGGATAGACCAAGGAGACCAGTACAATGGGCAGAGTGACGTGCTAATAGTGCGTGAGTGTCGATCATTTAAAGAGAAGTAACCCTCAGTTCAAGAACCTCAATCAGTAACCAATCTCTTAATTGATTGTACAGTTGAGGTCTGATAACCAAACGACTGAGGTGCCATTATATTTTTCAGCATAAAAATTTTATAAGTTTTATTCATTGTACATCCTACAGGCCGGTTATGATCATATTAAAAGCCTCAGGAATCTTCTCTCCTCATGATCTGATTATAAAACGATTCAGAATATTAGTGAGCGAAAGGATTGAATAGAGATCAGCAATTTCCTATAGCGTCTCTTCTTAGCCTAGGTCAAAAGGATATTGAGGAACTGTGCATTTGAATTTGTGAACATCACGCATTTTCACTCCAACCCTATTCATGCCTTTCCCTTCGTCTCTATTTGGGAATGGGACATTATCCAATGCAATCACTAACCAAGGCGGACTTTAAAGAGTAAATGGGATTTAATTCGGCAGTTTTTACCTTTCTACAAATCTAATGTTACAGGTCATATGCTTCTACCATTCACCCACCGCAGGTTCATGCAAAATGATTACATTTTAACTGACCTCATCATTTAAAATACATCCTAGTTGAATGCGCACAAATACGAGATGTGTATGTCGTTTCTAGTCAACAACATGCCGAGAAAATCAGTCAATGAAGCTCTGAATTTCCCCGAGTGCAAAGAACGCAAGACCATCGAGGATAAAAATGTGCCTCTTTTGTTTTATCTCGGAGATTGACGGATCCGGATAAAACTGAGGTAAAGTAGTATTTATGAAGAGATCCGGTTTGTCTAATGTAGGCTCATAACATGGGATCCCTGGTAGATTTTTCAGTTGCACCGAGCTATAGAACTATGGATGGTACTTCACAAATCCTCAGAGCTTCAAATCGAACGTTTCATTTAAAGCAATATATGCGGTTAGTACCAATCACAAATAAATTATATAGTATATTGCTGAGGAAAAACATAATAATTCCCACTATTGCTGCAAAGCATGCAGACTGCTATTACGTTCTGCCACTGACCGCCTAACACATCTTGGTTTAATTTACAGTCATGTTAATCACATTTTGAAGATTGGCCGTTCTTCGGCAAGCTTGAATTCATTTATGTCTAG
>UZAE01012401.1:0-17977 GCA_900617975.1 Rodentolepis nana | reverse complement strand
TATGAGCGTAAATAAATCAAGGTCGCAAATGGATCATTATGATTAAAATGTTTGCCATGATAAAACATTAGAAAATTAGTTTTAATTTTTGCTTTTTCGTTTTAAATATTTTTATATCATTCTATAGGCTTAATTTATATGTGCTTATTGTTGAGGCGGGCCGTACAACTTGCAGATCATTACGAGATGGCTACGGTTAGTTGGTTTTTATTGGACTATTGGCTATTTTAACAAATATTTTAATTCAAAATTCATTTGAAGTACTACGATATACTCCTCTTAATAATTTTTTGTCGCAGACTTTCCCCAGTCTTAGTGACTATTTATATACTTTTTACCTAGGATTCCGTTCCGGCATCTTCTACCCTACCACCAAAACTTCCTCTAAATAGGCGTCCTTTTCGTCTTTCTCACCAAACACTTGCCATAACAAATATTGATTTTGCACAGAGTGTTCTTGTTGGATATACTCAATTGATAATTTTTCCTTTGGATACCTCACTTCACCGTATATATCTGAATGTTAACCAGTGCCGGATTCATCGAGTCTGTATCGAAGGTGCAGAGGAATACTTCAAGTATTCTTCACCTCTTTTTACCCGCTCCTATCCTCCTGTTGATGTCCATTATATGGTTAGTGATCCCTGTTCCGAGATATGCAAACAGGATTGCAAGTATCGCACTTTGGATAATTTTGAAACTCAACATGCTTCTGTGGTTTCATCAGTTGATCCGGATAATGCTGCTGGAGAGTTGTCTTTTCTTATTCCACTTATATTCAATGATTTAATACGTGATCATTCTCCTCTTCTTATAACTATTGAGTTTTCTCTAAACCAACCCAAAAATGGATTTCACTTTGTGGTTCCAGATGAAGAAGGTCAAGACTGTGCATTTGCGTTCTCTGGGGGTCCTCCTAATTCCTCACGCTTTTGGTTCCCCTGTATCGATTGCAGTGAACCTTGTACATGGAAAATTGAAGTGACAGTTGACGAGGAATGTGTTGCTATAGCACCTGGTGACTTGTTAGGCCCACCTGAATACACAGAGGATTTGCGTAGAAAGACTTATCAGTTTTATCTTGCCCAGCCAACCTCAGCTCCTTGTATTGGCATTGCTGCAGGAGCTTTTGAGATTATTCCTGATAGCAGTGAGTCGACTTCCAGTACTATGATAACCCATTTCTGCCCAAAGGGTATGCGCAAACTCCTTGAACACAGTGTTCAAACCTTTTCTGGCATTATCGATTACTATGAAGGTGAACTGGCCTCTCAGTTTCCATATCGTTCTCTCAGCACTGTGTTTGTTGATAGGTCCTATGAGGATTATCAATCTTTCGCATCTCTCATAATCTTCTCAGTTGATTTGTTATTTTCCCGTCGCATTATCGATCAAGCTATTGCTACTCGTCGTGTTTTCTCAGTAGCGGTAGCGCAGCAGATTTTTGGTTGTGTTCTAATTCCAGAAACCTGGGCTGCTGCCTGGCTCACCTATGGAATTGCAAACTATCTTGCTGGTCTCTATCAAAAGCGCGTATTTGGCAACAATGAATATCGGTTTATTATTGACAAGTATATGAAGGAGGTCACACACTATGAGCATAACTACCATGGTGTATGTCTCGATCCTACAAGGATGACACGTAAAATGACATACTTTAGTCTTAAGGACCCACATGTGATCTCCCCGGAATATCTCAATGCTTATATTAAGAAGGCTCATTTAGCTATTCGCATACTTGCACAACGTTTCGGTCCAAGACTTCTCCTTCAAGTGTTTAACAAAATTTATGCATTGGCAAGACAATCAACAACTAGCGTAGAGGAACAGACCCAGCAACAGCAGAAATCGAATGCATCTCCAACAAATCTCTCAAATAACCTAGAACAGATCTCCACTGTACCACCGATGTTGAGTGATGAAAATCGGGCGAATTTGCTCCTCTCATCGGAGTCATTTAGACGAATTATTTCAACAGTTACTGGCCAGGATATCGGCAACTATCTGGACACTTGGGTTTACAATTCGGGTCATGTGAGACTCAATGTCAAATTCAATTTCAATCGTAAACGCAATGTCGTTGAAATTGACCTCAAAGAGGTATGTTTACTTTACTCCTTTAAGTAAAAAAAATAATTTCCTTAACTCATTTCCTAAATATACACAAGAGTTACATTAATCATATAGTCAGAAAGGCTACTATGTGGTCTTATTTTGGGTTCTTCTATTGCATGGTTTAATTAAGGAATTCAGATAATAAACGTCTCTAAGGTAGGTTCGATTTGTAAATGGGGAACTTAGCTTTTCATTTCAGATTTTGACCAATTTTATATAGTTCGTGGTCTTTAATAAACAATATTCCTTAGCATTATTGCTTGTTCAATTGACGCTTAACTTTCAATGGAAGTGATTTAACTTATAGTGATGCTGTGTTTCGTGGACATTATCTTTCATTCATTTGAACTTTACATGTTGGTCCTACTTCCATTTTTATCGTTCGCAAGAATTTTTTCTCTTAAAAAATGTTATCATTGTAAATTTCATGCCAGCCATAAATTTAGGAATGGAGAGTAACATCCTTGAGCCTCTCTGCTGGTAAAGCCTTATTGTGCTGTCTCTTGTTCGTTTAATTAGGCTTTTTCCTATCTGTGGTCTACTTATTGACACGATTATTGTAAATATTTTATTTATTATTCTTTATTTCACTATTTCGAAATAGTTATCAGCCGATTTTTGCAACTTCATCTGTTCCAATGTTTGCCCCGCCCCACTCAGCTTCCCAGGTCTTAAACCGACGGATGTGCATATGTGGGTCGCTATCGAGAAATTAATTGATCTCCTTGATTGCGTTACAAAGTAAAGCTAGTGGGCAGAGTTAAAATAGTTTTTGAGACCCTTAGCAGAGAAGGCGCAAAATTTGCTCACTCTAAGTCCCGGGTTATTGTGAGTAGAATTTCCAAAAAAGTCTTATTACCGTGTCATTTGAATTTTGCTTAAATCTCTTCGTTTCTGTAGTTGCCAGCTCAGTTTCCTTTTCCTGATCTGGCAATAGCTATAGGAACTACTTTTGGTTGTTGCCATTCAGATCCGGTTGGGTGAGAGAAGAAAGTTGTGTCTCCCCACTTTATTGGTAGCATGTAACTGTTTTACATATCTTATGTGATTTTAATTAGCTTATCTGCCTATTTCGCCAGTTATATTATCAATGAAGGAACTTCATAACCAAACTTACACATAACAGAACAGTTCTTGGCAAATTCGCGGCTCGAGTAAATTTTATTCCCAAAATATTATGAATTTTGTTTTGGGCTTCGAAGAAAATTTTGTTGTATCTTTCTAATTTATTTCTAAGCGAAGCAAAAGTAAACGAATTTGAACCTTTACTAATTAGGTAAATGTTGGTAATACAAAGTCCTGAAAGGTGTGGGCATTGATTTTCAGTCATCGTAATCTCACACCTGTTTTGAAAAACTTCTCCTTCTCTTGTTGCGTTTTAAAAGTAGGAATTTACCTTGTTGAATTCTTTAATGTTTTAATTGCACTTTCACAATGAAAGTCTTAAAACTGTACTAACTCACCTTTGCTTTCTAACATTTTCAGGACCGCCAATCGGAAGGTCATGTGAGCTATTTGGGTCCAATGACAGCACTGTTACAAGAATTGGATGGCCCTTTCATGCACACCTTCAAGCTAGAAGAAGGTCGAACTACCAGGGATCTGCAGTGCCATTCAAAATCACGAAAGCATAAGAAGAAAAAGATCCCGTTATCTAATGGTGAAGAAGTTGAAATGGATATTAGTCGTGTCGATCCAGACTCCCCTCTCCTTTGGCTTCGACTCGATCCCGAACTCTCTGTGATTCGTAGCATCAATATTGAACAGGCTGATAACTCCTGGTATCTTATGCTGTCCAACGATAGGGATTGTCTTGGTCAACTAGAAGCTGTACACGCCCTTGCTAAATTCCCCTCTCCTGAAACTCGTCATGCCCTTCTCAGCATCATTGCTGATGATCAGATGTACTATCGAGTTCGAACGGAGGCTTGCAATGTTCTCTGCCAAGTGGCAAATGAGATGTCAAGTATGGGTAGTCTTGGTATGGCCGGAATTTCTTCTGTTGGAGGAGTTGGAGGCACTTCGGCTCATCACCACCAGAACACCTCTGTGCTCATCCCACTTTTTTGGCAACTTTATTCCTCCCCTCTACAACGTGGTTTGGTTCGACAAAATGACTTCTCCAATCTGCAGCGCTACTTCCTTCAAAAGGCCATTGTCCGTGCCGTCTCTACACTTCGTGTTCAACAAGTCTGTCCGCGAGATGTCATTTACTTCCTTGTGGAATTGAATAAATATAATGATAACTCTCGAAATGCCTTCTCGGACTGCTACTATCAGGCAGAGTTGATTAGAGCTCTAGCAGGCACTCTCACTCCTGTAATTATGATGAAGGATGTGCTAACAATCAATGTCCTTCCCGACGAAGTACGGACCGTGCTGGAAGAAGTTGTACGATGTCTCAATGTTGACTCCCAATTCCCTAGCTATAAGAGAATGGTCACCGTAGAGTGTCTAAAAGCTGTACGTCGTCTTCAGCGTTTGGGATTCGTTCCTGTTGATCCTACACTCTTCTACAACGCAGCTGCGCCTGGACACTACGTGGATGTTCGCTTATCTGCAATTGAATGTCTGGTGGATTTTGTTCACTCAGAACGAGATGCTGATGCTTTGAATTGGCTATTCCAGGAGATTATTGAGAAACAGGGTTGTACAAAGCAATCCTATCCCTATTTACGTTTTAAGACCGTCTGTTTACTTATCCAAACACCTCCTTTTGAACGTGGAGGTGGGACTAAATTGGACACTCCTCAGCTTGCCGACAGGATCTGGAAACTCATGAATGTGGGATGTGCTGGTGATTCAAGATTACGCTGTGCGGTCACGGATTTGTACTACACCCTGTACCAGGGCAAGAGGCCATCGTGTCTACCCCTTGCAGATGGTATGATGGTTGTTCGAGTGAAGGAAGGTCGCTCTCTGTTGGGATATTCAGAGGCAGAGCCACCATTGTCGTCGTCATTTCTTGACGATAGCCGTCGTCGTAGTGGTGGCTTCGATTTATCGCATGAATCTGAATCCTTCGATGGTCGCTCTTCGCCCACTCCTAAGCAACCTCGAATGGAACATCTCAGTGATGATGACGATGATTTCACAGTAAGTCCTCTGTTTTTTTAAAATATTTTACTGTTTAAAACCACTAGATTCCAAAAAGCCGAAAAGTATTAAGGGAATGAAATAGTGGTCAGATGACTTACTACAGAACTAAGAAAACAGGTATCCACTGATCAGTGAGGCAATCTTGACTCAGTGTATACAAATGTTGATTTATGTGTTTCTCGCTATTGCTGTCATGTCTGTGCTGCTTGAGGTCTCATATATTAGGAAGGCTAAAGGTGGTGGTAGCAAGGGATAAAAGTCATAACCAAGGATCGCTGTTTATATTGCCTCAATCGCAATTCAAGATGCTTGTCAAGTCGTTTTTCTCTTAATTTATCCAACACCTTTAATATTGTGGCCATCATTAAAAGCGAGCTTTGCAGCTCTTTACCATTCCTGTCAAATGTAGTTTACTCGGTTTCGAGAATTTCCTCAATTTGCTTGCTAATGACTTTATGCCAACTAAATTCGTGCTTTTGCTTAATTTTCTTTAATTTTCTTTTTTAGTAATCAAGGTGAAACTGCATTTACTTTACAAATTGTACATATATTCTACATATTATAATTTTTTACTGATGGACGTCTTAGCAACGACGGAATGGGTGTTCGCCTCCCCACAAATCATTAAGACTTTGCCTTCCCTTCCTTCGTTTAATTAATGTACTGAAAGGTTGTGTATTAATAAAAGGAGTGGGTGGCAGGCATTCCAAGTAAATACAGGTCTTTTCAGTTGTGGATCCAGGGGGTTAAATTTTAAAGTATTATTTTTTACTTAGAATGACCGCATGCATGATCACCTGTGCTTAATAAATTCATTGTCATTTGTTTGGATATTGGAACACTAATTTAACCTGTACGCGATAGTTGATAACGAATTGTTTTTCATTTGATTTTTTGCTTATTACTTATCGTTTCTTCTTTTTACATCCGTTCATAATGTTTCCTTATGAAAAGTGCGTTCTACTGAAATAATATTAGTAGATATGTTTTTATCAAAGCTACTGTGGAGTAAAATAAAGAGGAGATTGACATGGTCACCCGTTCCTTCATGGAGGATGATATAGGGAATTATATGTCTTAAATACTGTTTATAGCTCGCCAATGCAGCACTCTTTGACGAAATTAGGGAGAGAGATTTTTATTGGCACTTCTATACTATTATTGTTAGGGTAGGCGTAATTTAATTGAACGTATTTTTACTAAGAAAGGAGATACTCTAACCCGTTGTACATATTTTATAGCTTTTGTGTACTTTGTAAATATTTGTGAAATCTTCAAAGGTAAAAGTCTTCTCTTGAATCATAGGCCTTCTTCCCTGTTCTTGTGCGGGTTATTTCAGCCATGGCGTAGCTCAGTGAGCGGCTAAGAGTATTCAAGTAACCACGTAATGTTCAATCACTGCGAATAGACAACGTTTTACATCAACTTACTCAAGTTAAGATAATCAGTATGCCCATCACATTGCCTAAATGTAGAGGTGTTTACTATTATTAACTGGTTATCTAGACATTAAAGGTAAACATGGAAGCTTTTATAGCTTGAAGCTAAAAATATTTGACTTTCACAGAGCTATTAACATTCAACAATATTCACATTTCTGACTTACGAAATTTTCATATCTAGTTTTAAATGATTAAACCTACTTAAATATGATATTTCGGGGTTTAATTTTAATTCATACAACCACCTTTCTTTAGCCTATCCTAGTATAGTTTGAGATATTTAAAGCAGTTTTCGTTTATCCCACTCAAGAAAACTGGATCAAATATTTTCGGCTCCCACTTCTATTGTGGTTCTAGTCTAGCCAGGCAGCCATTAATTTCTTATCTTAATCTCTCTCTCGCAGTAGAGATATCTTCGTTATGAAGGAATCGTCATTTGAGTTACAGCTCTGCTCCATTCTCTTTTTATTTGTTCTGATCAAGCGTATAACCTAGAAATATTTGGGTGCTAAGCGGATAGATTATGTATGCGGATGCGTTTTATTGTACCTGTGGCGACAAGGCTTTGCATTGGCATTGAAAAGGAATTGATGTTTATTAATTGTGGGTAAGTTATTCAAGCGATGAGCAGACGCGCGCAGTAGTGCTGTCTATATTGTTAGCGATAAATTGTAACAGATAATTCTTATTTCTAGTTTACTTTCCACGTTGTGTAAATTAGTAGAAGCAGTTGTATAGTTCATCAACATAAAGGTGGCATTTCGCGGTCATATTTTCGATTTATGCATATTTTCTGCCTCCACATCTTCTAATATTGTTAATTAATTAATCAAGTAGTTGGTCTGTGTGGCTAAATCGTATTTTGAACATTTAATATAGCCAAAAGATATATTGATCAGAACATGGGAACTAAATCCATATTTTTAAGTTCAAGCATCTGTTTCTTCATTTTGCTACGAATTTTTACACGTGATGATATTGTAGTGGCCTTGTATTGTATCAATAATTATGTAAAGATTTATTTATTTCAAATGGCAGGCTTTATGATAATTATCATTAGCCCCTTAGCTGACTCCGGGCTTCACAGTGGGGAGGAACATCAAAGTGAGAAAAGTGGAGAGGGGGAACAGAAAAGTGATTCACAGATGTAAAAGAGATAAACAGACACAAAGGCAGAGAAAAGGTAAGATGAGTGCTGTGGAAGTGGCGGAATATGACATACAGTGGGGTTATGGTAGTTTAAAGTGAGAAGTCAACTGCCGGTTCATAGACTTTTTGCTGTTGGAGTATACGTTGCCCAGGGTGAATCACTTGTAAGTAAGTCTATCGCGTACCCCATTATGTAAAGATAAGTTCTCCTAATCCAAGGGGAACGCCTACACAAAGTTATAACTAAGGCAAGTTGATCAGAATGCTCTGGACGTCTTCGGTGAGAATGGGCAGTAATATCACTTTCTGTCTCAACAGCTGTAAACCCCCCCCCCTCTCCCCTTAAGAGAATTCGAGCTCCAACATCAAGGTGTGGAGCTGTCCACAGCATGCGACTTTTCCTGCACTCTCAGCAAGACTGCCTTTCCCTATCCCTAACGTTAGCATCAATTTCAGTACGAGCCATTCAAAAGATCGTTTGAAAAGCGACTGTATGTTTTCTTCGAATGGAGAAGTGGAGAAAAAGTTGTTTTCCAGACTATTGCCCCTCTTCTCCACCTATTTGCACACTTCAAACATTAATTGTTCTTGTATGATGTCTGCAGTAATAAATGGGATTATGTAAATTTCATGTCAATTTCTCTCAGTCGTCTGTCTTATCCTTCATTGAGTTACTTGCTGATGATTGCTCACACTGTAGTTTTCAAACGCATTCCTTGCATTGTATTATGGAAATTGAAATAAATGTATTTTCACACGTTATTCTTGTCTTTTTCGCGTCCTATTTGTAGTGGAGCTTAACAGTGTCGAGGCTTACCTAGACTTCTTGACCAAATATTGGACTTCACAAGCTGAAGTTGTTTCAATTTCTGCATAGAGAAAAGTCGCAATCCTTCAGCTGTTCTGAATGAACCTCGTACAAGGTAAATGTCAATAAATGAATAATTTGTGTACAGTCATCAAGATAATTGCATTTATCGAATTTGAGGATGCCATTTATTTGGATTTAAAATGATATAACGTTGATATATTGTAAAGTAAATAAAAGCATTGAAGTCAAGACCATAATCTGATATCGAGTTCAACAAATTTTAACTGCCTCGCTGGATGCACCTCGTCGATTTTTCTTGTCGGTCTTCTCAATCGGAGACAATTCTGCCTCGGAGATTTGCAAGCCTTGGGGGGGGGGGGATGGCTAACCCCACTACATCGAAGATTTTGATAATCAAATCTCCCCTGTTATAAAAAATTCATCATTCAGGGCTTTATGCTTTGCACAATATCTTTTTTCCTTAACAAAAGTTCAAAATTATGCGATTAGATGCGTTTGTG
Organism: Rodentolepis nana; assembly: GCA_900617975.1. NCBI lineage: Eukaryota > Metazoa > Platyhelminthes > Cestoda > Cyclophyllidea > Hymenolepididae > Rodentolepis > Rodentolepis nana. The sequence goes on along the minus strand of UZAE01012401.1, from coordinate 8,840 downwards.
GTTTGCAAAGTGCACTTTAATACAGCATATCATGACAAACTAACATTCAAAATTGATATTATTCATTCACGCAAGTTGAGCCTACAATATTGCATGTCTTCCTTCACGTGAATTTGTGGGCCTTCGCTTTTTTTAGACGCAACAAGCAATTTGGACACAATTTTATGCAAATTGGTGGCTTATTTCTTGAACTGAAAATCATTTGTTCTAGTGGTAACCTTAATACTCAACATGATTATCTTTCATCTTATAATAAATATGGCTAAGTAGCAACGAACTGAGTTAATCGAGAAGGAATGATTTTCTCTATTGCTCCGTGAACGTCATTGTCCCATTGGCTAAGCCAAACACTCAGACGATTCAGGCAGCCCTCCCCACACACGCGGTTGGAAGTCAACATTCCCAAATACTTTGTTCTCAGGACATGAATCCAATCTAAACGACCTTGCAAAACAGAAACATAGGCCTTACCTGCTACCCATTCCAAAAATTCCAATGTACAACTTGTTTACCTCAAGTCACTTTATCCCACTTTTTTACGTTATCCTAACCAAGTGTGATAATGAAGGTGTCTTCTTCTCAGTTCTTAGGTTCTGCATCCCTACTGCCTTCTGCAGTTTTGTGATAAGCGGCCCTATGCAAGTAATTATTTCCTTATAATATTCAAATTTGTCTGTTGATAAAAGACATCGGTCATCTATGATTATTGAATTTTGTGCAGTTTGGTTATTTGTTTATCATAAATTAATAATTTTTATCCAAGAAAGATTAAGGCAACAGTGTATTGTTGATTATTTCTGAAATGTAACATTTGCTTTGAAGGATCTAATGTAAATTGCGGTTTGCTTAACCTCGTGTTATTACTGAATTCTGGTTTTGTAGGCTACTAGGCGGGGTCTGATTGCTCCACAGCAAGCGACGAACACCCAGCATTTACCATCTCTGGGAATTTCCAGTGCTGAAAGCTAGAACAACAGAGTTCACAATCCTATACCAAATATTTAAGAGAGCTTGTCTGCTGAAATAATTTTTTTCTACCAAATTGTGACTTAATATTCCCGTGATACTCCCAAAACTTTTACTGCCAGTTTCTTACGCTTCTACCGTAGATTTTGCCTTATCGCCTCTTGTAGCATTATTTTTCAACTTCAACTCCGGTTGAGGTGGCCAATGGGGGAACTGCAGGAACCCTGATATCTCTACCTCTGTGACTTTATAAATCTTATTTCCAACTGATTTGAGTGATTGCAGTTCGAATTACCAGGGTGCATATGTGTTTTAATAACCTCACATGCGACAATTTTTTAAAAAGTTTATCTGAGAGTAGAAGAATTTATCAAGTCCAATTTTCCTTTATCTCAGTTTACAAGTTGACGACAAAAAATTAATTAATATTTGGAAAAATTAAATATTTTAAGCATTTTAGACCTGCAATGTCTTCTAGACGACTTTTTCACATACCTAAGTGAATCCTATAAATGATTTTTCACAGACATTTCGGCTATTCAAATTCAACGTCTGCTCTTGCTAAAATAATGGTGTAATGAACCAACTGAAAATGAGTTAAAGTAAAATTTTATTCAAAATCCCTTAAAACGAATTAACAATTTGAAGTGATCCCTTAACAGCCGATCTCCCGTATTTTTTAAACAGTAGATGATAGACTACTCTGTACTTAAGTCTGTTTACCAGAAGTATCGAGAACGTGCCGACCTTGCTTGCTATCCAATCACTAAATACCTGCTTTTCGCCGTTAACCTCGTGTTGACCAATAGCCAACCCCCACACAAAGAATCCATGCAATCTATTGGCTGTCATCTCACTTGCCTAAATATGTGTACCTGTTTTTGCGCGCACGCGTGTCGTAGTCGCCGATGGCGCTCAGGCAACCTGAGTGACTCATTCATAGCTGCACGCTTGTGCTTTAGGCGTAGTCTATCTCTACGTCCACAATTACACTTTCATAAACACACTTCCGCTGCACCTACTTCACACGCCAATAATTACCACAAGAACATAATCACATTCTGGCCATATGACACAAATCAATTGACTACAAAACTTTATTTACCAAAATGACTGAAAGGCCGCTATCACCAGCAGAAGAATGGCTTCAAGAAAGTGAAGCCAGGCTTGAGTCTATGGAAGTGTTACTGAAATCTGTACGTCGAGATATTGATGCTCTTAGTGAGAAAATTCCCTCGCCCCGCCCCGGTCTACGAAAAGCCTTTCGAACAGAGCCTGTTATTCATGAATCTGGAAGTAAGGATTATATCCTTCGAATTGATAGTAGACCAAAGGCTTATCAGAACCTTGGCCTTGGATCTCATACATCCCTTGAACCTTTTGATGTCGATGATGATTTAGATGGACCAATGAATGATGTCACCTTCCAGAAATCCTGGCGATCACCGTCAGACTTACGAAATGAAGACTCACCTCCCGGTTCGCCAACTTTCGGAGAAAGCAGCAAGATAATCTCTTTAAATGATGTAATCCTTGATCTCGAAAAAGATTCTTATTTGTCGCAAGACGAAACAGAAGAGGTTCAGGAAAGAGGGGTTCCCCTGATTGAAAGCTTGCATTCATTGCCAACAATAGAGGAGAACTCACAAGAGGACAACACTGACACCTCGATATCGACTTCAGAGGATATAAAATCGGCCGACTGCTCTTATACCCAGTTGGCTATTGGGGCATCACGTGATACCATCATTAGTCTTCCTTCAAAACGCCTTCCGGGAGAAATTATGATGGAGCGTTCTGGATCTGCTCATTTTACCCCCAATAAATCTCGATCTGATTACTCTGAGGGTTTGAGGTTCTCTCGAACTTCACTAAAGAGTCGTGAGAGTATGATCAGTGAATCGGACTCCTTTGTGACTGTCAATAGTCAACCTTTTCCATCCGCCGAGGAGGCTTATATCACAGCGTATAGTGATACTGACGATTTTGGCGAATCCAATGACGAGGACTCATCGTCTCAATTCGAAAGATCCTTAAGGCGGAATAAAGTCCTCGTTTTGCAAAAGACGCCTTCTGCAGATGGCGAGACGGACTCGGAGGATATTTTGGAATTTACTTTTGTTGAGGCCCCTCTCTCTAATCCACCTTCTAATGGAAATGGAACTCTAATTTCACCAGCCTCAAGTGAGTAAATTAAAAATAAGCCATCAATTATTTCCGCAAACTTTATTAAATATCGAAATAAATTTCAAACAAATTAGACACCGAGGAGTGGAAAGGCAAAACTAATCAAGCAAACTTAAATAGTATTTGATAATGTGCTATAAAAAATAACTACAATTAAAGTAATATTATTTATGATCCTTTTGTTTGAAAATCCCTTGAAAGGTAGCCCTCAAGTACCTCAAGAGTTAACATGCGAAAGTTTTAGTACATTTTCGCAGAATTTATCCAATTGTGAACGATTCCTTAGAGTCTGCGTTTAAATAAATCGATTGGTGTGCAAAGATACATTTTCCGAAATGACAGTTGTTGGTGAATTCGAATTTGAACAGAACTATTTTTAAATGAGATTTTGGTTGTCTTAAGGGTCATCGATGTTTTGACGTTTATTGAGAAGAACCTTGCCATGACTTCCAGTTATAAATGAAAACAATGTTGTAATCATATGCATTTTCCTAAGCATTGGTGTCGGAAGCCGATTCTAATCTACTTAACATTGGAATACTGCATACATACGTGAAAGACAGGTCAATTGCTGCCATGTGACTATGGAATTTTTTCGGTTATTTCAATTTGATTGCATTAAAATAGAGTATATGGAAAAAGGGGACATAGCTGGAGTATTGTCTAAGTGTGAGGGTAATTCAAATGTGAATATTCCGACTTTGAAATTAAAATTCCTATGTAATTCCTAGTATCCGTTGGATACTACATAATTTTTGTTTGACATATCTAACGACTCTCCATTAAGATTGAAATGTAAACTTGCAAGTGATCGAGTAACTATTGAAAATAATCAATATAAGCAAGCTTCTATCAAGATTTGAATGGAATTATGGGAGTAAGCAATTACACTAATTGATTGAAAGGGTCAAACAAAAGATATTTTTAGATATTATTTTGCCATACGTTACTCGTTGAAGGAAAAATAAGACGAAAGTTGCCGTCTCTTTGCCTTAAATATAATTATAGTTTGGCGTTTGTGAGCCCTTATTGGTCTTTAGAGTTGAAGGTGAGTGGGTGATAATTGGCCTTGAAGTCGCTTTTGGTTGCACTTCGATAACTCAGAAGGGTGACTTAAATGAAGGGGAACAGGATTGTTCTGCTTATCGCAAGCGGCTACTGAGTTAATGCAAGTAATCCCTGACTAGCTTGACTCTTTCATTACTGCGAACTTCCCAAGTGGCCTCTGACTTGACTTCTAGAGTTTCCCATTGCTCTTCCTCTTATGGCCTTCACCAAGAGTGAATGAGTTTTCGAATAGATAGAAATTGCTCGGCTCTGCAATCTGATTCGATTTTCGAGCCAACGCAGGGGACGGATTTATTTGCTTTTTTTCATGTGCAGCTTTGTCGGAATGTGGGAATAAGCAGTTAGCAACTCCGGAACTGTTCTCATACATACCTTAATTGAGGCCTGATTTACGCAAACAAAAGCTATATTAGCTATTTCTACCTGTTGAATCGTTTTGATGCAAAAAGAGGATTGCTTTTGTTTATCGTTCGCGGCAAAATTAGTTGAAGATATGTCTTCTCTTACCTGATAAAAATTATTATTATTATTATTACTTGTAAAGGTGCCATTTTTGCAAAATTTAATGAAAGAGTGCCATAAGAGCATACGAAATTACAAAAGCATTAAAAAACGACTGAAAGCGGAGGGAGGTTGAGTGAGATTATAAAATCGAGTCGAATCGTGAAGAATTCCATTTAATTTATACTCTAGGAGCATTGAATGGCTCAATTTCCTATAGGGCGTAAAATCCCCACCTTAGCAATAAAGTCTTTTGACAGATTGAGTCAATAAAATGATTGGTCAAAATTCTTTGTTTAGTTTGTTTCTTCTTACAGCTTTGAAGCGAAGACTCTCTAAACATAGCGGACTTCACTAAAAATCAAAATAAATTATTGAAACTTTTTTCTTGAAATTGGTATTTGAATTACGAAGGCTAAGTTATACTTTCTGGTGGTGCTCTGTCTTTTAGTGCTCTCCCATGCCAGTCTCAACTCGAAAATAGTTGATATTTTCATTTTTCAAGAATCCACCTTAAAGATCTACACATTTTCACTGACAAGTTATCTCAACATTCAGTCTGTAAGTATTTATTTTGGAAAAGTCTATAAGTAATAGCACTTTCGGTCTCTTTTCCTTTAACTTATCATGTTGCATAAAGTGCATTGAAACTTCAAAGTAATGGAAAGCCCGAAGTTGGGATTCATTTTGGTTGCCTAAATTATTTGCGCACATTATTAGGGGTAAGAAACTTTTGATATTTTTCATATCTAATGGATCTTTCTAAAGTTCAAGTAGATTTGAACCCAATGCACTTTAATATTTTCCCTCAATCTGCCAAAGAGTAGAGGCGAGGGCGAATATTTTCTAGAAATTTTGATTTACTTATTTCCCTCCACCACCCCCACTACCTCCACCACCACCGTGTTTAGCTTAGGGGACCGCGATACCAGGCTATGACCTTAATTTGGTCGTCTTTCCGTCTCGCGTTGGTACAGGTCGATTTAAACAAACCAGGCAGTAATTTAGCCTGAAAGTGATAAAAACTGTCTCATAATTACTTTTTTTCCCAGGAAAAAATTCTACGCAGGAGCTTCCTGAATTTAGTTATTTAAAAATAGGTTGCACTCTATGCTGATTATGTCATGAGCAAGGAAATTCCCCGCTCTACAGTGATTCGGTTAGATATCTGCCCGTGTTCTCGATCCGATTTTTGGAGGATTGGTTAAGCGTTCAATCTACATGAAACTGTTGGGGCGGGGGGGGGGGGGGGAGGAACTTGGGAGGATCATTTTAGAAATTATTTATAATATTATATTTGAGAATGAGTCCTCCGTTGTTGATGCATCCATGGCATTCATTGAGATGCTCCAATTAACCCCAGAAGTAAGCGCTTTATAAATATCTATTACTCAAAACTGAGACAATTGAAAATCCATTTAGAGATGAACTTTGGTGGGATTAACAATAGAAGCCGCATTTGAAAGCAACGGTGCTTGGGAGGTAGTCTTGCGCAGTACAGAGAGCAACAAAGTGAAGAGGAAGAACAAGAAGGTGCCATTTGTGCTGATATTTTTTGGTGTCTCTAATATGCGGACGAGGCGTTTGTCACCAAGGTAAATGTATCAGAATTGGATACCTGCCTCTATACAAACCACAATTCCAGCGGCATTTTTTCAGATTTGTCCAAAAAGCGAAAAGCAGAGGGAAGGTGGGGGTTGGGGGGGGGGGAGGGGAGTGGACGTTATTGAAGCCAAACTTTCTGTTTTCTTGTTACTGCTGAAAAAGACAGCTGATAGTAAGTTTGAAGACAACCATTCGACCCATATTTTGTTAAAATTTTATGCCAGTTCGTTATAGTTAGCAATGTTATTCACCTTTACCCTCCAAAGTGTACCACTTTAATGACACCTAGAGAGAAAAATCTTCTGAAATTATTTTCTACCTATTTTCGGTCTTCGCATTCATTACAATTTTTCCATTCTTCATTATGTACCAAAATTTTATTCCTGCGATTTGTTCATTTCATTTGCTTATAAAAATGTAAATAACTTTAAAAAATATAAATACTTTTTGTCCTCTTCTGCTTGTACTTATTTCCACCAAAAAATTTCACCTTTAAGTATTTGACACAAGCGTGTTTTTTTGATTAAACAATCATTCTGGCAACCAATATTTTATACCTGTTTATTTATGTAAATGAATCTTAATAACACTTTATTTACCCCCTTACAAGGTCAAAGTAACGAAAATATAAGTGATTTTCTCATATGAAAGATCTAGACAATAGGGCATGTTTTGGAACGATAAAAAAGAATTGGGAAAAAATTTAGATCCACAATTTATCTGCTGTACATTGAAGGGTGACAAAAGGTATCAGTTTTAGCGGAGCTTATGTCCGAAGTATTCAACTCTTATAAACAATAATATATTCGAATGATAAACAAATGAATAGCTTGTTGTGTTCTATCACCCTGTCAAAGAATTTTCGTTGACTTTTGGTTGCAGCCAAAAAAACAGTAAATAGATATTGAATTGTGCTCGCTACCCACTTTTCCCACTGTACTTGCCTTTTAATTCACTGCAAGCAAATATTCTTCTCACTTATCTTAGAAAGTTACAAAAGGTGATATATTAGCCTCAGTTATTACTTATAGGTTATCTGATTAGCTTGAAAAGGAAACGTCCCAGTTTGAAATAACCGGCTTTTCAAAATGCAAAAAATTACATTGATAAGTTTCAGATTACGCAAGACAGGCCTAATTGTGTACAATTTATGTTTACATTGCTAAGTCACAATTAATTTGAATCCAACTTTTAAAGTAACTAATTATTATCCCAATTACTCATGAAGTTGCGTTGGTTCTCAACTTAATATTTGTCCAGTGACTTAATTGGTCCCCAAATAACTTATTGCATTTAAACAAGAGTCCTTTTTGTGAAGCACAAAGTTACAAAGTAATTGCTTTCAATATTTTAATTCCACTGCATAGAATTTAATATTAATTGCATTCCGAAACTTACACGATTGTCTTTGTTTCACCCGCGAGGAATGTGCGAACATCTTCTCTCAAACACTGGATAATCGATTTTTGGATTCCCTGTGGAGAAGCTAATTCGCTAAAGAGCCAGCCAATCATTTATCATCATTTCAAGCCTATATAACCAAATTAGTTTTGCAAATAAGATTGTCGCATGAGCTATAAGACTTATTTATTGCTTTTTTCTATTGAGTCTGAATTGCTGTAGGTTTGGAAATGAGGAGGCGTAAAAACGTTCGTTTAAAGCAACTAGTTATTTAAAAAAAATTGCCTGAAAGTTCCAATTTTTTCTTGAATTCAAAATCTTCTCAAGATGTTTGCATTCATTACGTAAAAAGTTTTCCTACAAGATAAAATTTTTTTCCCAGAAGAAATCCAGCAATGCACGAGGAAAAATTTCTGGACTTTGCCAGATATTTTTAAAAAAAATTTGCCCATTTCTACAAATATAAAAAAAATTACTGATTTTTTTCAGAAATAAGCGATTTCTTGTTTGAATGCCTTACGGGCGAATGTTTAAATACGTGTGATCACTTCGATAGTCGCCGTTTTTCGAATAGTGCACTATTCTATTTTTTTACTATCATTTTTCCAACTAAATCTACCAGTTTGTCAAAATTTTCCTCCGTGAAAGCTAGAATAACTTTATGTAAATTTAAGAGTCAAATTCGTTGATTTGAAAATAATAAATTCACACATCTCATCCAAGCTAAATTGCGTCACTTAATTCACTTGTCATATGGCCACTAGGTAATTGAAGTAATTTATCTTCTTGCTAATTACACTTTCGTATTTCTGTGATAAAAAACCATTTAAGACAATTATGGCAAGGAAATGTCGAAACTCTTTTGAATCCATTCTATCTACAGTTATGTAGTTAAAAGAATATCTCAAGAAAGATTTAGTGACGAATAATAATTGTTTTGTTTATTTATTTATATCAAATGGCAGGCGTTTTGAGGGTTATCATTAGCCCTTTAGTTGACTTCAGGCTTCACAGAGGGAACATCAAAGTGAAAAAAGTCGAGAGGAAGGGAACTAAAGAGTGTTTCAAAGAGGAAGGTTGAAAATTTAGAAAAAAATGTGATGTAGTACTGT
>UZAE01012400.1:19114-43303 GCA_900617975.1 Rodentolepis nana | reverse complement strand
TCGCTGCACACAGAGTTGTACGGCCGCACCTCCCAATCCTGGCGAGCAGACATGCAGGCATACGATGACGCACACAGCGATAACGTGTCCCTCAGGGTGGTGTTCTCTTTGATAGAGCAGTGTTTTTTTTTATAAGGCTATTTAAAGATAGAAGGTGTATAACGTAAGGCATAAAATGAAGACTTGAAACTGAAAAAGGCCTATTAAGTTAATTATAATAAATGATGTCGCTATTTATTCCTGAAAAAATCCCAAATAACTTATTGCCATAATCATATTTCACCAATTTTGGGGAATCGATATAAGTCCAATTCACGGTTGTACTTATGCACTTAACTTTAGGTAATATATATGCACAAATTTTTGCTTAATTCCAAACTAGTTAAAGCAAATTAACCAGGGCATAAAAAACAAGTAACCAACAGTGGCAATTTCAGGGATACAGCAAAAACCACGTTTTTAGCAGAGCTAGTGACATACAAGGCAACTAATATGTGCGAATAAGTCCAGTTGAGAAAGTAATGTTTCCATTGTAATGACGAGCACATTATGTTACTGATAGACCAATTAGACCAACGGGAACATTTTTTATTAAGCAAATGACACGAGTTCCTTACTTTCATAGACCCAATTGCTAGTCCTCTATACAAAACATTAGCTCAATATAAAATGTATGTGTGCGTGCGCGTTCGATTCACTGACGAATTAGAATTAAAATTACTTAAAATTTGAATCACACTTGTAACGGATTGCTACACTAGTAAAGTTCTCGAACATGTAGCGGATTGCTACCTTCGTAAAGCCTTGGTTAAAGACTTGTAGCGGATTGCTACCTTAGTAAAGCCAGACCGGTTGAGAATTGTAACGGATTGCTACCTTAGTAAAGCCTGACCGGATTGCATTGTAGCGGATTGCTACGCTAGTAAAGCCTGACCGAAATCTCTATGGCAGATTCTCCAACACCTAGCTAGACTCCCAGAACAGCTAAGCTATAGCTCCACGGATTGCTACGCTAGTAAAGCCTGACTGACTCAGAAATACTGTGGCAGATTCTCCTACATCTAGCTAGACTCCCAGAACAGCTATAGCATAAAGGAAACAGACGTGCAGCACGGAGCACGTTTATTCAGAAAGGAAACAGACGTGTAGCACGGAGCACGTTTATTCAGTAGGATTTGTTTTATTATTATTATTATATTAAATGACGGGCGTTTTGATTGTTATCATTAGCCCTTTAGTAGACTTCAGTCTTCACAGAGGGGAAGGAACATCAAAGTGTAAATAATTCGAGAGGGGGGGGGGAGACAGAAGAGTGTATCAAAGACGAAGGTAGATAAGGTGTCAAAAAGGTGGGATGAGTACTGTGAAAGTAGTCGAATATGACGTACAGTGGGGTCATGGTAATTTGAAGTCCACTGCCAGGTAATAGACTTTTTGCCGTATGAGTATACGTTGCCCAGGCTCCACCACGTGGTGGCAAGTCTATCACACAACCCTTATTCAGTAGGATTATTGTGGATCAAGTGTACACGCGGGGAGCTTAGTCATGATCAGGATGGGGGATTAGGTTAAACAAACGGAGGCTACTGATTGGCCACTGTTTGTACAGTCGCTGCTCACAGAGTTGTACGGCGCACCTCCCAATCCTGGCCTGCAGGCATGCGATGACACGTTAAACGATGACGTGTCCCATACACTATTGTGCCCTCTTTATGATCTTTAAGCCTTACAGATTTAACTCCTCTAGCATAGAGAGCTCGAGTAATTTATTAAAAACCAGAGTATTTAATAATTAAAATTAAAAATTAATTTCCAATAGTCAGATATGTAAATACAGCAATTCAGAATTAAAAAAATTGTTTGTTAATTTAAACAAATCCCAATTAGAGTTTGTACTAAGAAAGTAAAGCAAAATGTCGATAGATCTGCTTCTATTTCAACATCGGCGTCGTTTACTTGGACGTGTTGATTGTCTCTTCTCAGTGGCTTCTTGTTCAATTGCAGCAAGTTGTTCCATCAGTCCTACGCTCTTTGCATAAAGCTCCATACTCAAATCTCGATCTTTTTCCACTTTCTCTAGATATTTTGACTTTGCTTGAAGATACTCTTTGTAATCGACCACTTTCTTTTTAAGGCTATTCCATCGAAACGAGCCGACTTCGGTAGTGGGCAATTTCGATAAAGCTTCATTGCAATCTTCTCTCAATTGTTCCTCTTCAAATTCATTTTCATATGGTGGGACTGCCACATCAAGCATAAACAAATCATCTTCATTTCCCTTAGCCATTTCCCCTTTGTCTCCCACGTGGAAATGGAGTCAGATGACCTATTGCTGATTTCAATTGATTTTCCACTCTTGTATTCCGTTTTTACCAATTCCAATTCGACAAATTAATTTCCCTCTTGATTTGCTTGTCTTAGTAATGACCTAACGCTTAATAAGATTGTTTAAGGAAAACTAGAAAGATCTATCATTGCCCCCCCCCAAAGGTGGAATCACCTTCGTTGCAACCCAGTCGTGTTTGGCTCTGTTGCTGTTGCAGGTCATAAAAACTACTTAACAGTCCGCTACACTTTCATGGACGCAATTTCTCAATCCTCTAGGCAAAATGTAAACTCAATATAATGTATGTGTGTGTATGTGAAATTCGATGACGAATTAGAACTGAATTGCTTAAAATTTGGAAGAGAAAATTACTTTTAATCATTAGGTCTAAAATTCGGCGACGAATACAGGGAGGAACACTATTGTGCCCTCTTAATGATCTTTTCACTCCTCAAACAGAGGGAGGGAGCTCAAGTAATTTATTAAGAACTAGAGTATTTAAAAATTAAAATTAAAAATTAATTACCAATAGCCAGATATGTAAATATATAGCAAGTCAGAACTAAAAAATAGTTTGTTAATTTAAACAAATCCTAATTATGGTTTGTACTAAGAAAGTAAAGCAAAATGTTGATAAATCTGCTTCCTTTTCAACATCGACGTCGTTTACTTGGACGTGTTGATTGTCTCTTCTCAATGGCCTCTCTTTCAATTGTGTTTAGTCGTTTCAACACTAATAAGCACCTTTTATAATACTCCTGAGACGACTCATCATCGTGCTTTACAGTATTTAGGTGGTCTGCCTTCGCTTCTAGATAGTCCTTGTACTCGAGAACTTTCTTTTTAAGGCTGGTCCATCGAAATGAGTTGACTTCGGTAGTGGGCAATTTTGAAAAAGCGTCTACACAATCCACTTCCAGTTGTTCTTCTTCAAATTCATTCTCAAATGGTGGGACTGCCACCTCAAGCATGTACACATCATCTTCATTTCCCTCAGCCATTTCCCCTTTGTCTCCCACGTGGAATTGGAGTCAGCTGACCCATTGCTAATTTTAATTGATTTTTCACTCTTGTGCTCCATTTTTACCTAATTTCCCTCTTGATTTGCTTGTCTTAGTAATGACCTAACGCTTAATAAGATTGCTTAAAGAAAACTAGTATGACCTACCATTGCTCCCCAAAAGGTGAAACCACCTTCGTTGCATCCCAGTTGTGTTTGGCTCTGCTACTGTTGCAGGTCTCAGTATCTGCTTCAGTGTGGAGTTGAGACGCTAATTCACCCAAATGTGTAAAGTATAGAACTTCTCAATATCCCCCCCTTATTTATTTCAGTTATTTATCCATACACATTTGGCGCCACCAAAAAAGATGGTTTAGTTGTTATACTTCGAGTATTAAATCAAAAAATAATCTTCTCCAAGAAGGGCATTTAGATTTGAGGAAATGAAATCGTTTTGTAATTAGTACACAATTACATATTTCACGAAGCAATACGAGTGATTTGTATGCACACGTAAAAAAATGGTCCAACATTTTAGGTGATTAGAATAACAAAAGAAGAAGCAAAATCTATTGAGCAAAAAATATCGAAAGTAGGAGGGCATCTAATGGGACCATTCAACTCCTGCAAAACACGCTGTAACCGGATCAGGAAGTCTCACGGTCATGAGGAAGGTGGAAAAGAGTTGAATGCAATTGATCAGTGTCCGCCGATCAACAAATTCCAGAAACATCAGTTCCTCGATGTGGGCAGGAAGGTGCGATAGAAGACGAAGGAAGAGATGGAGCATATCGGGGTAACGTTGAATTGTCTCGCGATAGTGTTCCAATATTAAATGTCGTGAAGCCTCTGTTGGCAAGGCTTTTTGAAGTAATTCACCCCCACAATTTGCATGAATTCGAACAAACTCACACTCCGTGGAATCGTCCAATGCCTCCACTGATGCCTCAGATCCCTTCCCAACCTCAGAGCGTGGGAAGAGTGGAAGGATATATGTGTGAAGTTGAATTATCAATCTTCGACGAAGTAGCCACGCTACAAGATCCGCACATTCCGTTGAGCTCAGTTTCGACCAAAATTTTGCAGGAGATTCACCACTAAATCGCTCGCCAAGAGTGTAGTAATCAGAAAAGGACGCAAGCACCTAAGAACGAAAGATAAAAAGTATACAATTAAGTCGGTTTCATAACTCTGCATGGTTTGGATGAATCGCATTTACCTCGGCAAAATTGAGTTTGGGGAACTGAGCAGCGAATTGAACAATGACCTTGGGTTGAAGCCAATAGTGTGACAGTGGTGCTAGTGTGTAGGCATTTGTGGACACAATGGGTGAGATTATGATGGCATGACCGTGATAGATCAGCCAAAGAGCCACTTTAAGGCAATCTTCCTGTGAATGACCCCTATTCGACATCGAAGCCAAGCTGGAAAGCGGTGATAAATCCTCGACGAAACTAGTGGAGGCAGAGGAGCATGTGTAAAGTTCAAGTAAATGGTGTGATGCGTGCACAATAATTCGTAAGTCTGCTCTATCTCCTTAGGCACGTACTGCCTCATACCTTTGAGTGTTGTAATTACAGTTAATGAGTTTGATCTACTGTGCATTCATAAATAGCAAACGCTCGATGACACAACCCCCCTCCCTCATTAAACCCATGTTAGAACAAACACAATCTGACGCTTTTCCTTCACATCCGACTTTCATTTCCTCTTCATCCGCTCTCGCTTGCCTTGCATTCCTCGTTCAATACACACGTAATCAACGAAAGGCTATGATAGCCCGTTAATCTCAAGATCTTGACGCCGGTTAAGGTACCTTGGGCTGGTTCCTATAGTAGCATTTTTGATTGGATCAGTGTTACTTTGATGCGGCTTTGTGATTAACGAATAACCAGTACACATCAAGGCATAGTTAGGACATTTCATCAGAGGAAAGCTTACCTCTCAAGGGACTGATTCACATCCTCAGGAAATGACCCAGCATAACTATGCAGGAAGCGTTTCCGCGTAGTTAGAAGAAGCGTGTGGTAGGGTCTGAGTCGCTGCATCGCCCGCCACACAGCTCCCGGTCTGATAGCCGGCCAACATGGCCGAGGTGTGGTTATCATTTTCATTCCAAAAGGCATAATACCATAGGCTTTGAAGGGCAGACAAAAAAACACGGAGTACTTATTGTAGATCTATCGAAGAACAAATGCATTAACACCATTAAATCCAAATGAGAAGTTGTTCAATGGATTGACCCCACAAACCTTGACATTCACTCGGCCACTTGAAGTCACCTGAGTTAAAATTTGTGCTAATTCACCACAGAGTTGCGACTTTTTAGCTATGTGTCCGTATACGCGATACGGATCGCAATGGCTTGAAGTCTCAGCATCCTTTAGCTTGTCGAGTTTAAGGTTACCATCATCTTCCTCCATAGTGCTGTCAATTGAAGTCCGTTTGTGAGAATTCATAAGAGGAGAATTTGATGTCGACAGTCCCGATGCCACCGTCTCATTATTTGCCGTAGTGGAGCTTGAAGCAATTGAATCTACAGCCTCGTCCTTTGCTTCGGCTCCGGAAGAATTCGATTCAGACTGACTCTCCCCGCCACTTAATATTCCAGCATAGCGATCAAGAATGGCGGAAATCTTTTCACGTTCTCCATTCAAGTACTGCCAAAATAGTTCTGATCGACGTATTTGAGCTCCTACCTGCAGATAGAGATATAAAAATAGGAATTCATTTCTACTTAGATCGGGTTAGAGAGTGAAGGTGATTTCGATTAGGATTCGAGCATTCAGTAATACCATTCGCATGATTTATCTAACGCTGCCTACCATAATGATATTTACTGGGAGGCTATGTAGGACAAAACTCGTCGAATGATATTAGATGAAAATGGAGTGAGCGATTGACTTACCTCCACGTGAACCCTGGGCAATGCATATTTATACGGCAAAAAAGTCTGTAAACCGGCAGTTGAATTTTGACTTTAACATGATTCCACTGTATGCCAAAGACGACCACTTTCACAGTACTCACCTCACCTTTTTCTCTGCCTTTGTGTCTGTCTCTTAGATATGTGAGTCACCCTTCTGTTCCCTTCTCCCCCCCTCAACATTTTGTGACTTTGTCTGTTTCTCCCCTCTGTGAAGCCCGAACTCAACTAGAGGGCTAATGAAAACAGTATGATGGAAATAAAAGATCTTACAACTCATAATGCATAAACGCAGACTAAATATGTGGGCTAAATAGAAAGATAGCGTTTAGGCGAGATAAAAAAAATAAAGTCAAAGACAACATTGAGGCTGCAAAAACACATTGAACAATTCTGCCGATAAGGTGGACTCTCCAACCCCAATCCTATACCCCTCACTACACCATCATTAGAAATGGCAAAACAGTCCAAGGTCTCCACAACGGTTTGACTCTGTCATCATCTTGAATTTCAACAAGATTTTATCGGAAAGAGCACCATTACATCTTCCGAAGTGTAATGGGCTTCACCGGCTCGAAGAGCCATGGCACGCGGAAATGGTTTGAGCCCCCCTACTCACATTTCAGAAGACTGCCCTCTAGTCATGTCAGAATAAATTTAAATATTTGTTTTTTTCCAAACCTCCGCTATACAAGGGAGTATCCCAGCCAAGATGAAAAATAAAAAGTACCATAGAAACGTACTAGTGTGCTTAACTGCATTACTTCAATAGGAAAAACAAGCCAAAAAAAAAGTGAAGAGAGGAAACTCTATGAAAAAATTTTTTCCCCCAAAGTGGACTTCCACGTAGAGAAGTGGAAATAAAAATGAGTAGAAGAAGTCTCCAAACCTGTCGAGCAAGTTCTGTGAAGTGCGACTGGACACACGGCGGAGCGGCCTCGTTAAGAGCAAAGACAATGGCGAAACTTGAGACAGACTGATTGACAGTCTTGGCGCAAGCTTTTCCACCCGCACAATTTCCAAATAGCGTGCTGCAGTGAGGAGCCTGGCCACAGCACTCAGTACTAAGAGGTGGGGATGGCGCCACCTTGATGAGATGAAGAAAATTGGTAATGCTAGCGAAATCCACGGACTGTTTGGTTAGTGCCTCTACCGGAGTGGTGGCAGAGCAACTACTAGCAGCAGAAGTGGGATCCGCTGTGTGTCGATAATTAGTCGGTGGCGATGAATGAGTCACAACGGAGATTCCATTAGTTTCCATGACAGCCTTCGTGAGACTGAATGCCACTCCAACAAATATTTTGGCACTCAACTATAAAAAAAAGATAAAGAGAGGATTTGTGAGGGCAGTATTTCACTATTGGTCAAGCCGAGCACGTAAACGTCCCGAATGTTATTTAAAGCAAACGCTATGTTATCTGTGATCTGGAAAGATAAATCCTGCTTTAGCCAAGAGATATTACTAAGCCCTCTAGGTCAATGAGCAATGTCATTTCAAAATAGGTTCAGAGATTGAAGACTGATTGCGAAATTCGCCTTCTACTTTCCTTCTACTAGCTATTATTTATTAATCACCCGGTTAGCCATTCCGAAGAGTTGCAAATGAATAACTTGCGACAAGATGAGTTGACCAGTATATGAAACATTGATAGTCATGTGGCCACGGGTGTTTTACCTCATGTACACCCCCTTTAACGTATCCTCTTGTCTTCTCCAGGACAGTAATAACAAATCAGCTCACATAAAAAATCCCCCCCCCCATCCCTTACGTAATTATATTTTGTGTCTTGTAGTAACTGCATCTATGAAGGCTCTATGAGCAGTACTAATAGGGGGGCAACATTTAGATAGCTTAAGAACTATATCAAGGCCATAACTACTAAACTTTCTACTTATATCAAATAAGTAAAAAGCTAACCTTGACGTAGATTTTGTGTTGGAGCTCATTGGTGGCGGGATGTAGAAGACTGAGGAGAGAGCTCACAGGCACATCCTCGACAATCATTTCCGTGGGAGCTACAGCCGAAGTGCCTGGACCTGAGCCCGTCGCCCCTGAAACGCCACTCGCGTACCCACTAACAGCTCCAGGCGTGGTAGGTGATGAAACGTTACCAGGAGTTATTGTTGTAGCCAGCGAATGACGCTGTGCAGTGGGACGAGATTTGGCGACGTCAGCATCTACACCTGACCCAGTTGAGATTGATCCTGTGGACTGGTGAGGAGAGCCAATTACGAGGGAGGACGCCGGTGTCCCTGTTGCGCCAACAGCCGGTGAAGAGCATAATACTCCCTCAAAGGAAACGATAGGATAGCGAAATTTCTTTTTCTAATCCATGAAGGATCTCGTTCTTACTCTCGCTTTCATTAGGAAGATGATGGGTTAATAAACTGGCCGATAAGCTCCAGACATCAAATTGTCCCATGAAATCGGCGATGGAAATTTGGAGCAGTGATCGACACCCATTAAGCAAAACGTGCAAATGGAATCTGCACATCAATTGAAGTACCAGATATGTAATGTATTGACGCTTTGGTAAACAGTCCATGCCGTCTTCCAAAACACTAAGTTGTTCAATTAATTGGTGCTCTGATGTGTTCTCTCGATAAGAAGTTGTAAATCCGTTCAACTTCCGGTATTAGGATGTGAAGTAGACAGAGGCCATATATTGAAAATAGGTCAAATCACTTTTGTTAATAGAACAACTTTATGATAAAAATATTAAGTTAGTATGCAAACAACTGTTCGTTCACTCCATCTCTCTATCCATTTTTCAGTCAAAACAACCAATTCGAATACATTCTACCCAACGAGTCTTTTAAATTTTCATTCTATATGCAACTAGGACCTCAAGTTAGGAAAGACAGCCATTCACAACCATTTTCCAAAAATAATCGAAATGATACCTTTCAATCGTTATACAACAACAAATCCAGAAAAAAACATAAATAGCCATAACGAAAAAACAAAATCAGAGAGGTTTAGAGTAGAGTAGGCCAAATAAGCGAGAACCTAAATCCTAAAGAACGAAATTTATGGCTTAATATGCGCCTCCTGGTTCATTAACTAATAACTACTTGCAATATTTGAGGGGCCAGTTTTTTTCTTATAAAGTACTTACTCGAGTGTTTACCGTTGAATTGACACCCTGAGGACTATTTACAGGTGAGTGGGAAACGGTAGAACCCTGGCTCTTAAATCTACACAAGAAAAAAGTGGAGCCAAGTCATAGTAATGTAGGAAACTGCATAATAATAAATTAGTTGCCTAGGACAAGCACCTGGATTCAGAGGGATCGTGTTGAAATGAGTTTTGAGGAGAGATTGTGGACTGCCAAAAGAGCAAACGATCGCCAACGGCTCCAGAAGAGATTAGAAGAATACTTCGAGGCATGATCTCCTCCTCATTCCAAAATATCACACTTGAATTCAGCGAAGCCATTCAAAGAGGAAGCTAAAAGGACATCGGTATATTGATTAATCTGTCAATATTTAGTGATCCCATTAAGACTTTACTATACCCAACAATTGTAAAAGAGGAATTTTCGGAAGAAAAATTTATTGGACATTTAGGCAACGTGAGTGACAGATAGGTCATTATTTTGTACAGATAATTGAGAAGATGAAGAGTCCTTTGATGAAGATTCAATTAACGAAACACGAATGTGAATGGACGATTTCAAAGACGGTTTTAAGGTTTCAATTATTTCAGCATCAGCTGCAACACGAATTCGCTTCAAAAAATAAAAGAGAAAGTAGAAAACAATATCAGGAGGGAAAAAAACCAAATAATTTATGAGAGCTCACCTCTTCATTACAATTAATAGTATCCGTATAAATAAATAAAGAGAGAAGATTGGGGTAGATGCGGTGGCAGAGATTAAGGGCAATTTCAGAAGCTCGACCGATAGCTAATCCACCAGAAGCATGAAGCCAGAGAGATTTACGTTTGGGATTCATAAAACGGGGAGGGTCGATCAGTCGATCGACAATATTTTTGCACATGAAAAGTTGATCCTAAGTTACTTAGTATAGTAATGAGAAAATCAGGCTTACGGATAATTTCTTGTTAGTTGTTACAAAGTAATTATACTGATCGCGCTGTGCACCATGTTTAGAAATTTGAACAGTATCTTCAATTTGTAAAAGATCACTGATTTCCATGATGACTAGAGTTCTCCGGGTGGAATGTTGAATGAGAGACGATCACCAAGAGATCCCCAAGAGATTCTATTTTGGTGGTAGATTATGTTCCAGGATATCAAGCCGATAATCCAAATAAGAGCGCCTATAAAGCTCAAAGATAAATCTGTAAGAAGGGCCGAATTAAATATAAGCCATATAGCTCACAAAGACGGAATTTCTTTCTCTCGTTAGACGCTGGTTTCAGAAAAGCGTCAGGGAAAAACCAAATAGTGTTGACAATCCAAACAAATGGAAGGAAAGCAAGTCCGACTAAAAGAAAAGTAATTTATTTTAAATATGGAGATTGGATCTTTAACAATTAAATGGACAGACATTGAGGGTATTTGGATAACAAGTACAGCATAAATACAAGCCAGTTATATTAAAATAAATTAATAAAAAGCAATGAGAAGAGTAGTTAAAATTTCAATGTAATAACGAATTTGAAAAAATACCAAAGAAATATTTTCTGCAAGTAGATAATCTACCGCTCGGGACACCGTCCATAAATTACCACAGCCTAGAAAAATTAATTGTACCGCGTTTCTTCGACAATATTACATTTATGTGTATTTGCTTTTTTTAACCACTTCACGTTTTGCACATTTATTATTAAAATTATCATTTTAGGGAGCAAAGTAATGCTACTTATATGTTTCTCTTAATTCGAAAATTGAAACAAATGACGAAAAAAATTTGTGGGACACGTCATCGCATGCGCGTACACATAGGCTTGAGCTGCGGCTGTACAACCTCACGTATGGATTGAGGACAAGAGCACGCAGCCAATAGCAGCTCAATGGCCCTCACTTGTTTTACCAAATCCGCCATGTTATATGACTGAGTTTCCTTCCCTTTCCTTACCCTTTCTGACCCTTCGTGTCTGTTTCTTTTACATCATTGAAACACCCTTCTATTCCCCCTCCTGAATTCTTCTCACTTTGATGTTCCTCCTCCCCTCTGTGAAGCCCGAAGTCAGCTCCAGGGCTAATGATAACCATCAAGATGCCTGCCATTTGTTATAAATTAATTCAGATAAAAAATTTCAAGCACTGTCAATCCGTGACGAGCAGTTTGCGTGAGCATGTTGAAAAATAATGATAAGCCTATAAAAAAGAAGACCTTAAGCAAAACAGCGACTCTTAAAGGTTTCAAAACCACCCACAACACACGCTCTACTACGCACTTTATTCACGCAAGTGTTCTTGCCTCACTTATATCAGACTCTTGACTTTCCATCGGTATTCACTCGCTATGTCTCGATGAATACTTTGATTTTACATTATCATAAGCCACAACACATTCCAAGATAACTCTACCTTGAGGTAATGGGTAACGGAAACCAGTACACAATTAGTCCATTTTATTTACCCTTTACAAAAACTAACCTCAAAAGAGAACAATTAAAATCGCTAGCAAAAGTCCACAGGTAGCAGAGATTCCGATAGATTCAACAAAAGTACTAATTACGATTGCTCGGAAGTAAATGCAGGGGTGATTACGCTAAAGTTGCATGCATCAGGCATGAATGTTCGCACATTGTCTTCAACATAAAAACAATCAGCATAAACTCGATAGGACATAAGATTAATTTTCATATGAACCGAAATTAAAAATACCAAACCAGTTAGCAGATCAAATATCAAAGCGTCTAGTAAAAATATTAATAAGGTGATAACCAATAATCTCAATATGTACAAAGAAACTCAAATTACAAGGTGTTATCAAGACGAGCAGTTTGATTTTGAATACGGCCGAATATCTTGTTTGCAGGTGCACCAATAATAAGATTACAAATGGCTTTACGAGCCACTGCAATACGCTCATGACTGCCCAATATGTGGATAATACGGTCAGCAACAATAATGCGGGTGCGAGTAGCATTTTCGATGGAAAGACGAATACGACCATTACATCCACAAATACGACCGATTGCACGAGCCGCATGATCTCCCTAAAACATCAAAACAGTGGCAATGAAATAGCCGACTAGAAACCAAACTAAGCACCATAACTATTCTTACATGAATACGCTGTCGAACATCAGAGATATGAAAGCTCTCTGCGTAAATCCCATCAATGCGAACAATAGCAAGAGCGTCCTGAAGACTGAATCCCTTTATGAAAGCTGAAACATAGTCAAAGCCTCGTTGAAGATACTGTGGGTCAGGGGTGTCAGGAGAATTTTTCAACATAACTTTCCAAGCCTTATTTGTTGTCTTGACGCAGACCATTAACTTTAAATTTTTTGTAAGCGTCTAAAATTATGCCAAAACAAGGAAATAGTTAAAAATTTAGGCTTGAGAGCATAAACATTATAAAATATCATTAAAAATAGTTGAAAATCATAAAATACCTCAGCAATGGTTTTCCATGCATTTCTTAGAGGCGCTCTTCGATTTTGAGGAACAAGAATTGATCTTATTTCAGACATGATGAAAAACGAAACAGGATCCAAAGAACACGATGACGGCACGATAACAACCGCTAATTATATCGGTCGTTCAAACTAACATACAGTTTACAAATGAGACGTCTGATAATTCTAAATTAAATGATTACATAAAATTTACCTCATTATTAATTTATTGTTTTACAGAATATCATCACATGTTTATGATAGATTTAAGAAATCTTAATAAAACAAATTAAATGTCAATACAGAATAATGTACTCAGATTAATCACTTCGCAATGATCATAAACGAAGCATATAATTGTTATTAAGGGATCGAGATTATTTGCTGAAATGGAAAATAACATTTCCTTTTTGGATAAATTATAATTATCTTGAAATTTATATAAAGTAAATGTATTCCGATATCAAAAATAAGTGAAGAGAAGGAGATAATTAAGATAAGTAGAAATGAGTACGTAATGTATCGAATTAATAAAATTAGATGTATCTCATTGGTATATTTTAAGAGTGGATGTTTAGATTAAGAGTTACTAATGTCCTACCTCCAGAGAGAACGAGAAACCCACTCAATGTGACATTCGACCAATTAAAGAGTACGTAAATTAACATTTTCACATTTGTGCCTGTCTATTTTACATTTGTGAAACACACTTTCAACCTCCCCCCTTTGATGTTCCGAATCACGGTAAAGCTCGAAGATAACTTCTGGATTAATGGTAATTTTCCTATAGCCTCCCATTAGAAATAAATGTTTTTCAAGCTCAATTGCATGGACAGTAGTTACAGGAACAAATTCATTTAGGTAATAGTAAAAGAAACATTTATTTGTTACAGATTGCCGCTGTTAATGGACTAAAAATCGCAAATGAAGATAAAAATTAAGCGACTTATAAAGCCATAAAGGTTTCACTTTAACATTATAACCACATTTATGGAGCTCACTCTATTAATGCGACATGCCTTTTTCTTTATCAATTGACATTTGTAAGATTCAAGCCATAGAAAAATATGCATGATATAAATCAAGAAGGTTTCACACTTTTATAATAAATATGACAAGTTTGTTTTATCCGGGATAAGATATTGTCAGTAACAATTTGGACATATGTGCAATTATGTCGAAAAAAATTTGATATTTAATATTTGCCCCATTTCAAAGGAACTGATAATACTAAGAAGGCAAAGGTTCAACCTGGGATAAAAACGAATTTAAATAACAAACTCATTTGCAAATTCCTTTTCGTTCTCATTTAATCTGAGAACAACTTCTCTGTCCACACAAGAGAATCGAAATTTGACCCTGTTTATAAAAGTTTGTCCACGTGATTTGATATTGATGTAACTTATACCATGGAAGGCAACCAGTGGGCTGCCGTCTTCGTTGTTGCCCCAAAAGTTGGATGGTTCAATTACTGTTACATTTCCACCGTCAGAACCACCCAAAGCATCCAGATGCATTCCTCGGAGTGTGGTAAACACCAATTTATCGATCAACCATCCACTATTGATTATCACGCCAGTGATAATGTCATCGTCCGGAACTTGAATTGTTTTTCTAAAGAAGGATTAGTTTGGCTTATTTATTTGATCACTTTGTGTAAAGTTCCTCATTTTCATATCCCCACAGTACCTCTTCCTTCAATCCAGTAATCAGATTTTCATAAGTTATATCAAGTCCTATTGGTGCAATAATCAAAAATAGGTCTTATACCTTACCTGCCAGAACCTGTTTGTTATCCCAGGAACGACTTACATGGCCAGTTATGGCACACACCTTCCATTCATTGGGTGGATGTTTTTCGCAAGAAACCTTGGAGCCCCGTAGCTCTGAAAAGCTAAAATCTCATTAAATGCCAATATATATGGACATTTACTTGTAGTCATATGCGTACGAATGGTAACCATATGAACCATTAATCGGGTCCTTCAGGCAAAGTGGAGCTAAATAATTAACAAATCACAGTCGATTATGGCATCCTTACCCAACATTGATTCTTCTGATTTAAACTCGATTGGAATTGGGATTGCACCATGAATNTAAGTAGAAAGAAAACACTACTTTATTAACTTCCTTTACGTAGCTTCTCCCAAAATAGATATAGCCCTCTGTACTCTGCATCCAAAGACTTTTCTCTTCGATTACTTTTAGGATCCAGTCTAGGGGGACTTTTGAAAGACACAGGGGATCTAAAAGGTGTGATAATGAAAGGATCTCCTTACTGTTAAAGATTAAGGGATGCATTCTAAACATATCCAACATAGTCTGGCGAACTTCCATGGAGGTCGTTTTCTCGAAGACATCAACAAAAATACGTTGGAGAGTTTTCTGCTCTTCTACATTGACACTTGGCTGAAGAAGAGTTCTCATGAAAAGTACACGTAAAGCACCAGAACACACAGCATATCCTATAGGCATATCAAACCTTTCACACAGTTCGATATACTCGGCTATTGACCGATTTTCTTCCAACATTCCCGTGTATGCCAGAAAGAGCAGTGATTTCAGTTCGTCTGCTGAGTTAGTCAGACTTGAAGGGATTCGAATGATGCGTTTACTTCCATCACCACGGTGTGCTAAAAGAAGTTCTTTTAGACGATAAGACAAGGCGCAAACTGAAGAATGTGCGTTCACTTCTTCCTCCTTGGAACCGACTCTCCACGTAACATCCACCAACTTTCCTTCTTTGTAATAATCATACATCTTGTCTTGAACAGCAGAGAAATACAGGGAGTTATCCTCATTATTTCGAACGGACCCCATCATTTACTAACAATATTGTGTAACTCAAAGGGTTACTTAATTTAGACAATGACCTTGATTAGTGGTTTGGTAATAAAATAGTTTTTAATGAAAGAGATTTGCAAAATTTTCAATTTGATATGCGACCAGATATAAATCGATATACATTCAATTTTTATATTGTTCCATGTTGCAAGTTTCAATAAACAGCCTTTTGACGCCACTATTTTTACATTTTCTCTCTTTAATTGTTATATATTTTTTGTTCTGTACCATTACTCTTCCATGTCTTTGAAGATTGTTTTCGTTGATATTCTCTTCTTGAAAGCATTTCAAAAATGAAATTACTGCCTTCAAGTGTTCGTTCTATATCAAACTTTTAATAGTGCTCTTTCAATCCAACGCTAGTCTGAGCGCATTATAGACAGTCTTAGGTCAATCATTCTTATCTTAATATAGAGACATACTGGCATTACAATCTCGGGTTATGCTTTGAAAAGTCTGGGTTTCATTAAACCCAAACCAATCTGTTATGCAATGAAAGTGTATTATGATGAAGTAAAATAGTATTTCTTTCGACTAAATTTGTTTTCGGGCCTCTTTCTATCCAAAGACACCTCGATGTTGTTCATCGATATCTGCATAAACGACGATAGTATAATTAGGAGTTAGATTAGCTTAATAAGAGGCGATTATTCTTGTGAATTTTCCACTTCACAACTCCAGAAATTGATGAGCTTGGTGGATTCCCACTAAACTTAGCACAGTATGAAAGAATAGTGGAAGTTAAATGTGTTTTACTTGTTACTTAAATTCAGAACAAAAATTGTGCAAATGAGTTTGTGGTGGTTTATTACAAGAATAAGCCTTGATTCATGCTCAGTAAGCCCTGTGGCAAGATCCCCCAGTAGAGAAGAGCTCCCAAAGGCAGCTAGGGCACCTCGACGATATGGCGGTAACAGACATTTGGCGTACAATACGTTCGATCGGGTCATGTGGCACGAACGCAGGTCTTAGTCATTAAAATACACTTCTGGCTAGGCTGACTTTGCCGTAACCATTGATTGTCAAATGACTGAGAGGTCAATGTGCTCACACTGCACATGCTTCCTAACACGATTGTCAGCATGTCGCACTTGATGGCTATGGGTCAGTGGTACACCTCTCGCTCTAGAGCGTTCTAGAGCACGTGAGGTACCTTGGTTCGGCCATGTTAGTGTTGCGTTCTGCATAACTTTATTCTTCAATGATTTAAAGATTATTGAACAAATATCTGTGAATAGGTCAAGTTTTAACTTTAACACTTCAGCATGATATTGATAGGCAGTGAAGCGGATGACAGAATTCTGGTTATTCGTCGCAAATGCTCCATTATTCTACTACTCAAACAAGAATTAATGCTGTAAAATGCTTTCCGAAGTGGACGCGAGCTCACTACTGAGCTTACATCTATCGAAAATCTTGAACATTGGAAACGCAGTCATCGTTAGTCAGTGGTTTCTGGGTGGCATATAAATCAGTCAAAATCTGTTGCTTATATAAATTGTCAGCCAAAAGATGTAGTGACCTATAATCACCCAGAGAAGTATGTCAAGGAAGGCTCAAGGACACATTTCCGTTTAAGCGAATTTGCTCAAAAGGAGATCCATATGATCCTTCCTAAAGTGTCTTTTTCATCACATCTGATGCCCCTACTTGAGCCGCTTGAAATGTTATGCTAGGTGGTCTGACTCAGCGAAACTCCTAAAGCAATTTGTGAGTTAAAGTTCCTCAAAATCGAGCGTTACCATATCAGATGCAGTAAAGCAACATTCCCTATCCATCGAGATGTTGAACTTTCGCTGATACTAAGAAGCAGCATAATTCATAAGAATACCGAGACACTTTGATTAACATTATGAAAAAAAGATGGAGTTATGTAAAATATCGGAACCACTTGAACGGATCTCGAATATTAAGAAAAAGAATTCATAACCGGTTTTCGCCTTAAATGGTTTTCTCAGGTATGAGGACTTAGAATAGCGAATAATAATAGTTGCCAACGGAAATACTCTTAATTGGGGCTTGTAATGACAACGTTAAGAGATAATTGTAGACTTTTATTATTTGTTTAAATTCCTACGGATTTCACAACTCTCCCAAGGCTGAGTAAAGAAGTTTCATACGTGCTAGAACAGCCTCGGAGGTGTGGTCAATCACTAATCAATGACCACTGCATTGCTAGCGCACCTTTTGCTTTTATTTTAATGACCGATCTTTGTGCCACTGTGACACGCAATCAGAATGAACACTGTCCACTTTATACCCTCTTCCGTACTATTGATGTGGCTCAGCTAATTTTGCGAACAAAATCATACATGGGAATTTTGTCATAGAAAGTATTTCTGAGATTTGGTAAAGGCTTACTTGTGTGACCTCCACTACATCATCATCATCATCACTCAACTTTACTATTATCTCAGGATCTATTTTTTGCCTGACATTCGAAAAAATACTAATTTTATCTGAACTTACCAATAGCATTTATAATTCAAAGCGAAATTTTGCCCATTAATTTAAAATGTTTTATGTGTAACATGGAAGATTTTGTTATACTGTATCAAGTTGGAACCGCAAGTCCCTATGTGTGTCAATTTTTGGTAAGTAGGAAAAAAATTGTCGGATATTTCCCTCAAACAAATGGTTTTTCAAAAAATTAAGTTTAGATAAATTTGATGGAATCCATTTTTCAAACCATTCGTAAGCGAACACGTGTTTTACATATATAAAGATAATACTGTCCAATGACGAGTAATATTGTGCATTTGGGGAACTAGTTTATTTTAAGAAGTTCCATAATAATTGCCTTTAATTACTGGTGCCCAATATCAAAAAACGCAAATGTCCACTGGCCAGAAACCGTTTCAGGGGTAATACACTAATTGTATACCTCTGTTACAACTTGCTTCATACCTTAGCATGTTGTGATCTATACGCTTTCGATTTTCACCCACCAACCACATAATGAGGGGTGATATCTCCAAATGTCTGGAATAAGAGACCTCCATTCTCGTACCCATTGGGATAGCAAAGCACTCATCAATATGGATGAAAATGTTGGCTAAGAACGCACAGATAGGCACCAACATAGAGACCAATGAGAATGTCAACGCATATTCCATCCCAGCTTCCGTTTTGTGGCATGAATTCTAACTAAATGGGATGTAAGTTTAGTGAATTGGATGCGTAATGCTGCCATCACCTTTGCACTACCGGATTAGACCGCAGATGATGGAAAAGAAGCCAAAGACACGAACTGACTCACGGCTTAGTTCAACAGGAAATTAGACCGATTCGACAGCAGAGAGATGACATTTCGCGTCTAGAACTAATCAAAACCTGGATTAACTTAGCGCAATAAAAATAAGCACCTAAAGATTCTTGATGTAGAGGTCACCTTTTTCAAAGCAATGATCCTTCAAATCTGTAGAGATCTATGTTCAGATGTAGTCCTTTAAGAATTGTAATCGTGCATCTAATGAATGGGGACTCCGCATTTCACAATCAGGAATTCAAATTAACCTCACAAAAGACTATAACCAGTCTCCCGACTCTAAAGAAACAATCTCATTCACAGACTAGTCATCTACGACAGTTTTGCTATTTGCTCGGTACTTGAATGAATATCTTAGTATACACAGTATATCCCACACACTCACTTGTGTATACACACACACACACATATATATATATATATATCCATTTATTTGCATAAAGTACACACTTTCGTGCTTACCCCATCGTATAGGTAGTGAGTGTAATTGGAAGAAATAAAAGCCAATAAATATGATACAACAATAAACTTTCTGCTATTATTTTGTGACATTATTATTTAATAAAATTTGAAAATTCGAGCAACATATGATGTATTCAGGGTTTTTATTTCAATGAACAATTTATGTGTTTTAATGTACTAGTCTAACCTTATACCATCCATTTATTGGACAAGATACTTGTTGATCTGTTGTGTGTGTTGCTGCTGTCTTTACATTTCTTCTATAATGGGGAAAGGATACAATAATTATATGTGCAAGAAGTTTTTCCATCCTACTAATTTTGAAAATATCAAAAGAAAGTGGATGGCCGAACAGGAAAAGGAGTTTGATAGCAAAAAGGAACAGGAGAGACTTATCCAGTATCAGCGTGAACAGGAAGTCCTGGAGAATCGCGTTTTACTTGGTGATGAGAAGGCGAAATTGGGTTTGGCTTGGATGTACGACCAACCTGCTATAATGGAGCCAGAGAAGGAATCGAATGACAAGAATGAAGTGAAGTTTGAGTGGCAACGTAAGTACAACGCACCACGTGAAACCTACTGCAAGAATTCCGCCGATGTTACGGATCAACCTTTCGGCATCGAAGTGAGGAATGTTCGCTGCATGCGTTGCAAACAGTGGGGTCACTTGAACACCGATCGTATATGTCCTCTTTACGGCAAATCCTTTACGCAGGAACCGGCTAAGGAAGGAAATCTGCGTTCGATCGATAGTGCTAAGACGCATCTGCGTAAGGAAGGATTGGTCTTTAAAAAGTCCACAGAAGCGTCTGGTTTGAGTGATATGATAAGCAAGGCGAAACAAGCTGCCTCTAACTGTACGAACATTGATCCGAAAGCCGTGGAACATGAATTGACAGTGGAATTTCTCAAATCACTTAGCGAAAGGCAACGTGAAAAGCTTCTAAGGAAACTCAGTAAGATTTCCTCTGACAGTGGTTCCGGATCCTCTAAAGCACAGAAAGTGAAGAAGGAAAAGCATAAGAAAGATAAGCATTCTTCTCGTCATTGACCACTTCTCCCCAAATCCCCTGTACAGTGTGTGACCTTTGTGATTTGCTTTTTGTTGTGTTATTGTTGAAATAAAATGAGATCTTGTATTTGAATTCTTTTCCTTTTTAATTGTTATTAATTTGATGAATGGTATGCACGTGGGGAACTTGGGGATCATGTTATCTTGTATATTGTTTCTGCTGACTGGTGACCATAGCTACTGAATTGCGTATTATATGCTATTGAATTTGTCGGTTTTTAATTAGTCTAATTAGTTATTTGTGTCGCTCATAAGGGAAATTGGCTTGTAGATGGGCTTTTCTGTTTTGTCTTGTTATGGAATTCTTGTTCCATTCTAATGTGTTCAAAGTGAAATACTATCTTACATTCTACGTAGTCTTATGGCAGTATTTATGATAGCTATCATTAGCCGTTTCTTTAGTTGACTTGGGGCTTCATAGAGGTGAGGTGCATCAACGTCACAAAAGTCGGGAGGGGTGGGGTGTGGTGGTGGTGATGGGGGACAGGAAAGTGACTCACAGTTGGAAGAGACAGATACTAAGGTTTGGGTGAGAGGCAAGGTGAGTACTGCGAGAGTGCTCGAATATAACAAACAGTGGAGTCGTGGTAGTTTGGGGTGAGAAGTCAATTGCCAGTTTATAGATATTTCTGCCGAATGGGTATATGTTGTCCAGGGTGCACCATATGGGGGTAAGTCTATCGCACACCCCACTATTCGAATTATTTGTCGAGGTTTTGTAGCACTTACATGGGGCCTTTTTTGCCATTGCGGCTGAAAGTAGCTTAGTGACCTTATTTGACCTTTTTATGGTCTTACAAGCTCATTCCGTAATTATACAATAATGATAACAATCAAATGTCATGCACTTTACGAGCAGATGTCTGAATCTAGTTTATGTTAAGACAACATTTTCTCAGCACCTTTTTGAACTTAAAATCCTGTTTTATTGTTAAGGGTCAGCGAAAGTAATAGACATTGCATCCTGCTTTTCTTTCATTAAAACTGAAAGGCCTTCCAAGCTATTAAGCAATTTCTGCCATTTGTAGTCGGTTGCTAATAGGTACTTAAATTAGGATTGAATGTGGGTTAATTTATTTAGAATTGGATTTGGCCACTGTGCAAAACAGTTATGGCCGAAGTTTGTTGCCAGAAGTCCACCCCATTGAGTGGGAATAATTCTTCATCATGGAAATGACAAGATTCGCTTCTCAAGAATTTAGAGAGTGGTTTCGGAGTCTGCACTTGTTCCCTCGTATTGTACGTCAAATTGAACGCTGTTATTTTGCATTATGGGAGTGGGGTGGTGGTGATGGGGGGGGGGTGTGCGATAGACTTATCTCCACGTAGTGCACCCTGGGCAACTTGTACTCATACGACATAAAAGTCTATTATTCGGCAGTTGACCTTCGATTTCAAACTACAATGACCACACTGTATGTCATTTTCGACCCCTTGCACAGTACTCATCTTATCTTTTCTACGAATTTGTGTTTGTTTGTCTCTTTTACATATGTAAATCATTACTGTGTCCCCCCCCCCTCTCTCTCGACTTTTTGTCACTTTGATGTTCCTCCTCCTCTGTGAAGCCTGAGGTCAGTTAAAGGGCTAATGGTGATTATGAAAACGCTTGCCATTTGAAATAAATACATAAATATCCACAGAATTGTAATATAGTCAACCGAAATTTCACATACTCCCATCCACATTGGAGAGAAAGAGAGAGGTTGCAATAAAGAGAAGAGGATTTTTCGGCCAAGGAGTAGCTTCAGCTGAATGTGCAAGAGTGTGATGGTAATTGTAATAAGAAACAAAGGAGTGCATTAAAGAGTTTATCGAAGGAAATCGCATAGGTATAATGAGAGCGTAAGTATACTAATGATGGTCGTTCCGCTCACTTTGGAGTATAAGGTGACTATTTATAGAAAATGCCTGCAATTGGTCAACTCCACCCCACCCCACCCAACCCCAAACCTTTCCGATATTAACAAATAAGAGTAAATACCAAGCTTATTCTCAAATACTCACCTTAGAAAATTCTGTTCGCAAAGACCACATAACTCACCTCAATCTGAAAGTCGTTTCCACTATACAACTCCATCTTCTTTCCATACTTCTTAGTATGATCATCCAGAAAGTCCTCCGGTGTATCCGGATCGCCGATTCGGTAATTAAAGATGAACTTGGTGTGTATTGGATAGGCAATTCCACCACCGGATGCAGTGCATTCAGCAGGCAACTTGGAGGGCTTGCCAATATGAAGAATCCTCTTCCGAATATTGTGATTCATCAGGTAAGTGGAGGCGGCTGACAGTGGGGGTTTCTTGTTCGAAGACTGAGGAAGACCATCTTGTCGGGCCTTACGAAGAGCATTGGCCATTTGACTAATCAACCTTTCTCCCTCTTCCTTGGAGCTGACTCCTCCGTCGTCAAAGTGCCCATTATCACAGTCATCACCGTGTTTAGGATTCACAGACTTATTGGTGTCCTTATTTGCTAATTTGCTACTCCCAGAGTTACTTTCCTCTTGGTTCGATTTCACCCCCAATTCTCTATGAGTTGAAACTTCGGAGTTCTCTGAGGTTGGTAAAGACACATCTTGTTTCCTGGTCATTTCATCCTTGTCTTTATCACTCATGGCCTGGAAGGAAAACGTAGAGAAGATAAGACACCTCCCTACTCAAATATGAGTACAGATTTCTCATAAGAAAAAAACTTCTAGTGATATAATTGCTCTGAAACAGTCTTAGTGATAAGCTCTCATCCAGCCATTTCTCTGCATCACATCTCTAACCTATTACCTCACATGAGACAAAATAGCCAGTTAATGCAACACCACTAAAATGAGTGAACAATTAGGCATATCTGGTAAGAAGTAAACCTTTTTCAATCAAAAGTATTTTTTACTTAAACCTAGGACAGGGTGAAGTTGGCATAAAGTTCCTAAGGTCACCATTTCATGGGTCGCTCTCAACACTGAATGTCGAAGTTGTGCTGAAAGATAACGCACACCCTACTATTAACGCAACATTGTAGGTTATAAACAGACTATCACAGACAAACATATGGTTTCGATCAAAAAGCACACATTTTTAGTCATTAATCATTGTATTTCCAAACCAATGTCATCGGTTTTCACATCATTTAGTATCACCTTTATTTTGGTATTACCAACTCGAGAAGACAAAGAGAGAGAGAGAGAAGGGAAGAGAGAAGGGAAGTGAAAAGAGGGGGATTCTCAAATAGCCTTTGGGATAATTGGGTTGGTGGAATTGACCGATGCTAATTGGTGCAGTCGTAGGAGGCAACGCCAGAAAAGACTAGCTGAATGGTTGTAGATCCTCCGATTTTGAGCTCCCTTCCTTCAGATTACTCAAACGCCTCAGAATCTCATCTAATTGTGAAGTGGTTGACTGTCGAATCTCGTTCAAATTTGATGCCAACTAGAAAATACCTAAAATTGATTTTAAACTATTAAATATCATCATTACGCCCAAAGATTACTTTTATAACAATCGCTCTAAATTCCGTGAAAAGCACCCTAAACCAGAAAATGAAACAACGCATTTTGTATAATTCAAATGTACATTTTCTGAATAAGCTGGAATCAATAAACATCAATGATTTCGACATTGGCTAACGGGAAGACGTTAATAAACATGCACATCATCAAAGAGAATTGCTTTTCAACCAGTTATAGTACAATCACCTTGTAGCGTAGAACGGTACCAAGACCAATCTTGAGTGATGGAACATTGGCGAAGCCAATCG
>UZAE01012400.1:0-17536 GCA_900617975.1 Rodentolepis nana | reverse complement strand
TGGCAGCTTATTCATTAATGTGATCGGAGATCTAAATCGATCGCCAGTTTCCAAAAATCCTAGAACACAAGATATTATGTCACACTTAGACTGAGAATTTATTATAAGCAGAAAGGTCAGGACTGGTTATGGAAAAATATGCAACATTCATAAAATCACGTTTATAGTGGAAATTATTCGGTCAAGTAGGGAATCTTGATAAAATGATCTAGAGCAGTATTTTCTTGTTTCTGAAGATCTCATTTGCAAATTCCTTTTCGTTCTCATTTAATCTGAGAACAACTTCTCTGTCCACACAAGAGAATCGAAATTTGACCCTGTTTATAAAAGTTTGTCCACGTGATTTGATATTGATGTAACTTATACCATGGAAGGCAACCAGTGGGCTGCCGTCTTCGTTGTTGCCCCAAAAGTTGGATGGTTCAATTACTGTTACATNGATTAGCTTAATAAGAGGCGATTATTCTTGTGAATTTTCCACTTCACAACTCCAGAAATTGATGAGCTTGGTGGATTCCCACTAAACTTAGCACAGTATGAAAGAATAGTGGAAGTTAAATGTGTTTTACTTGTTACTTAAATTCAGAACAAAAATTGTGCAAATGAGTTTGTGGTGGTTTATTACAAGAATAAGCCTTGATTCATGCTCAGTAAGCCCTGTGGCAAGATCCCCCAGTAGAGAAGAGCTCCCAAAGGCAGCTAGGGCACCTCGACGATATGGCGGTAACAGACATTTGGCGTACAATACGTTCGATCGGGTCATGTGGCACGAACGCAGGTCTTAGTCATTAAAATACACTTCTGGCTAGGCTGACTTTGCCGTAACCATTGATTGTCAAATGACTGAGAGGTCAATGTGCTCACACTGCACATGCTTCCTAACACGATTGTCAGCATGTCGCACTTGATGGCTATGGGTCAGTGGTACACCTCTCGCTCTAGAGCGTTCTAGAGCACGTGAGGTACCTTGGTTCGGCCATGTTAGTGTTGCGTTCTGCATAACTTTATTCTTCAATGATTTAAAGATTATTGAACAAATATCTGTGAATAGGTCAAGTTTTAACTTTAACACTTCAGCATGATATTGATAGGCAGTGAAGCGGATGACAGAATTCTGGTTATTCGTCGCAAATGCTCCATTATTCTACTACTCAAACAAGAATTAATGCTGTAAAATGCTTTCCGAAGTGGACGCGAGCTCACTACTGAGCTTACATCTATCGAAAATCTTGAACATTGGAAACGCAGTCATCGTTAGTCAGTGGTTTCTGGGTGGCATATAAATCAGTCAAAATCTGTTGCTTATATAAATTGTCAGCCAAAAGATGTAGTGACCTATAATCACCCAGAGAAGTATGTCAAGGAAGGCTCAAGGACACATTTCCGTTTAAGCGAATTTGCTCAAAAGGAGATCCATATGATCCTTCCTAAAGTGTCTTTTTCATCACATCTGATGCCCCTACTTGAGCCGCTTGAAATGTTATGCTAGGTGGTCTGACTCAGCGAAACTCCTAAAGCAATTTGTGAGTTAAAGTTCCTCAAAATCGAGCGTTACCATATCAGATGCAGTAAAGCAACATTCCCTATCCATCGAGATGTTGAACTTTCGCTGATACTAAGAAGCAGCATAATTCATAAGAATACCGAGACACTTTGATTAACATTATGAAAAAAAGATGGAGTTATGTAAAATATCGGAACCACTTGAACGGATCTCGAATATTAAGAAAAAGAATTCATAACCGGTTTTCGCCTTAAATGGTTTTCTCAGGTATGAGGACTTAGAATAGCGAATAATAATAGTTGCCAACGGAAATACTCTTAATTGGGGCTTGTAATGACAACGTTAAGAGATAATTGTAGACTTTTATTATTTGTTTAAATTCCTACGGATTTCACAACTCTCCCAAGGCTGAGTAAAGAAGTTTCATACGTGCTAGAACAGCCTCGGAGGTGTGGTCAATCACTAATCAATGACCACTGCATTGCTAGCGCACCTTTTGCTTTTATTTTAATGACCGATCTTTGTGCCACTGTGACACGCAATCAGAATGAACACTGTCCACTTTATACCCTCTTCCGTACTATTGATGTGGCTCAGCTAATTTTGCGAACAAAATCATACATGGGAATTTTGTCATAGAAAGTATTTCTGAGATTTGGTAAAGGCTTACTTGTGTGACCTCCACTACATCATCATCATCATCATCATCATCATCACTCAACTTTAATATTATCTACCACGTTGTGAGAAAATAATTCTTCATCATGGAAATGACAAGATTAACTTCTCAAGAATTTAGAAAGTGGTTTCGGAGTCTGCACTTGTTCCTTCGTATTGTACGTTAAATTGAGTGCAGTTATTTGGCGTTATGTGGATGGGAAGGAGGGGGGGGGGGACAAAAAAGTCTATTATTCGGCAGTTGACTTTCGGTTTCAAACTACTATGATCCCACTTAATGTTATTTTCGACCCCTTTCATAGTACTCATCTTACCATTTCAATGCCTTTATGTTTGTCTCTCTCTTTTTTACATCTCTGAATCATTATTCTGTCCCCCCCCCCTCTCGACTTATTGTCACTTTGATGTTCCTCCTCCTCTCTGTGAAGCCCCGAAGTCAGCTACAGGGCTAATGGTGACGATCAAAACGCCTGCCGTTTAAAATAAATAAATAAATACAATTTGCATTATTGGCTGTAATGGCATTGCGAATCGGAGGTTACGCAAATAAACCTTTAGACCATGAGAGAACGCCTATAAAAATGCTGGCATATGACCATTGAGGCAACATGCTACAAAGAATAGAAAAGCTCTATCGATGGAGCACAGAGTCCTATCTGGGCCAAAGTTACAATGACATCTGAGTCTTAGAAATTATAAACCAATCTAGTCGGGTCCACCTTTTGCCCGCATTAGTCCGTTTCAATTGAATTCTTATGAGGGGCTTTTCAAAAAATTAATCTTCCAACGAGAGAAATGAGTAACTACTGCCATTGTCGGATATTTTGGAATCCAAAGTAAATGAACACACACGGTAGAACTTCTCCGTGTTCACATCATGCGTTTAGCGAAATGGCAACTGTTCAAATAAGGCAAGGAAATGTCGATAGATGGGCAATAGCTACTTGCTGTCAATCTAAAAGTTGAAGTGCCTCACTGCAGCTTCCTCCAAATGTACTAAAATAAGCTTTATTTTCAGAATTTCGGAGTGTGCGACAGACTTACCTCCACGTGGTGCACCCTGGGCAATGTATATTCATACGGGAAAAAGTCTATTAACTGGCAGTTGACTTCTCACTTCAAACTACCCTCACCCCATTGTATGTCATATTCGACTACCTCCACAGTACTCACCTCACCCTTTTCCACTTTTGTGTCTGTCTCTTTTATATTTTTGAAACTCTCTTCTGTCCCCCCTCTCCCTCTCGAGTTGTTTCGCTTTGATGCTCCTCCTCCTCTGTGAAGCCTGAAGTCAATTAAAGGGCTAATGATAACCATCAGAATGCCTGCCATTTGACATAAATAAATAAATTTTCAGAATTTCTAAAGGAGGACTAAATTAGCTATCATTAAAAAGGAAATTCACAATTTATTGCCTTCTTACTCGATGTAGCATTGGAGCCGCAAAAGCAAGATTGTGTAGAGTTTGTTGATCTGAAAGTATGAACAGACAAATGATCCTAAAGGTGTCAGGTAGAAGGGAGAGTTAGATGTTGATCTTACTGAAAAACAAACACTTAAATGGACCTCAGTATGAGGCCTTGCATACACTTAAAGTTACCTTATTCTTATCGCCAATTATTTGCGTTCAAAGTGAAAAATTTAGTGAAATGTTTGCGAAATCGGGGCTGTCATTCGATGAGATTGGTGCATGCTCAGTGGATAGTAATGCCAAATGATATTTAAAGGTAAAATGAACGCGCGAACATAAGCGAAATATTCCCATAACTTTATACCCATCCTAAAATGCGGTGTCATAAAGTGCACACACTTCGTTTATTATAAAACAACCTTTCCACAACAGTCCACCATCTATTCCAGTCTTGCAATTGGCGCCGATTATTCGAAGTGATTTTACATTGAAGATCCTCAACAAGAACTATAACGACTTCCTACCTTTGTCCGTGCCCCTAAATCCCGAATCACGACTTGTACTAAGCTTGATCGCTTAAGTACTTAAAAGGGTGAAGGCCGAGTTGCTTAGGCTTAATTGCAATTTAATAAGCAGTCATTCGCTAGACTTCGGAATCCATGGTCCACCTTTTACAACTCTCGCTCGAATATAATTGCACAGTTTAAACAAGGCTTTACCAAGAGATTAATAACAGTTGGTTCCAATAATGTAAGAACACAAATATTGACACCACTTGAACAAAAACTTGGTGGATTGGTTGACCTGTTTACTCGAGCTCCAACCACCAAATTCCACATATAAAAGTGGAGATAGAAGATATGAGCAGGAAGAATAGAAAGTTTATTTATCAAACAAAACACAAAAATGACGAAAAAAAGGCAGTCACCAAGATGAAAATTCTACAAAGTTTATATTTTTTGATTTTACTATTAAATAATCTAAATTGTAGGCATAATAATATGTACAATGAGGAAGGCTTGTTTAACCTTTTCAGTGCCTGTAGGTTAAAAGCTTCTTTGAAGAGTCGTGGCGGCCACTTGGAGGAGACATTTTCGCGAATCAGACGCCTTGAAACGACCCAATTGGCGTTGAGCCTCTTGAAAGTGGAATTCCGCCAAAATGCGCGTCTGACCAATTCCGTTGGACTAAAGCAGACAAACCAACTAGAAGCATGAGAACATGCATGACATAAACCAAACTAGTTTGTGCCCTATTCAGGAAATGGCCACAAATTAGGGATAATAAAAGTGCATATTACTGAAATACTCAAAGTACCAATATCTACTAATTTGTAGAACATTAGGGAAATTAGAATAGTTAGATACATTTGGAAAGTTGATCGAAAAAAACGGGAATTTACCTCGCGAACGTACTTCACAGCCCTTTTTTGATCTTCTGGAGTTTTAAATCCAGTATCAAGCATCTTTTCTAGCTCAGGAATCTGAAATTAGAGAAAGAAAAACAAACGATGTAAACAATAGCACAGCGACCTAAAATATCATCCTGTACTCTTGGATACCATTTTAAAATAACTGAACGTTACCAATTCAGATGACTACTTTATTCAACAATCCAAGTACTTGAAATGGCATTTACAATTCGTGATTTAAATTATGCAAGCCTTTGATTTAATAAGCCATCATCTACTGGAATCAATATCAACTCCACCTATTAGGTAAGCTCCAACCAAGCGCACTCAATAATTACACTTTTAGATCCAAATAGTTGTGTGGATTTCGGTTCCAAAGCTGACATGCCCACAATTTGCCTTTCTCCTAGGGCGAACCAAGTACTTCAGGTCGAATTATATTTGGTTTGAAAGGACAAAGTCAAGAGTCTTGAGCGTTATTATTATTATTATTCTACTATTCACTTAAGTCCTTCGCAATTCACTAAAAGTGAGGCATCTTCTTTGTTATATAAAGAGGCAGATATGAAGATAGTCTACTACTACAGAAAAACAATAAATTTATGTTTTAGTGGTTCGCCTACATGTTGCAGAAATTCTGTTCATTTCTACACCGTCAGCACCTGGACAGTAATCAGCCTTTATGTACTAATACAAGCCATATTCCCTAATTGAAAGGCATAGAGCAATGCAATAAAGATAACGAGGATGAAAATAAGCACGAATATTTCACAATAACCAACAATAAAAGAAGCCAAAAGAGCAATTTCTACCAAAATAGGATATAAATTCTAGCCGAACTTGCTTGTTGGGCTGCGAACAGAACCGGACCGGTAGCGAGTCCTAACTGTAGATCTGACCCACCAGCAGGTTTCCCAAGTTTACTTTCTTGTCCAGTGAAGTCCAGAACATCATCCAGTAATTGGAAAGCCATGCCTAAATGACGACCAAAGTTATAGGCTGACTCCACCAGTGAAGCACCAACACCGGAAAGAATGGTCACCTAGCGAATTGAAATAAGAAATATAGAGGAACACAGTGAAAACAAGCATGACACACATATGAAAGCACCGCACAGCTTTACAACTATTAGCCATTAAACTAGCTGTTTTCTTGTATGTCTTCTCGAGGTATAGGTGGAAACGGTAGTTCTCATCAGAATTTGATGCTAGCTGCATGAATTCGCCTCGAATCAAATCATCAAGAACTGTTGATAGTAAAGACACGACTTCCGCATTATCCAACTTTGCAAGCAATTCCGAAGCTTTCAACAACATCACATTGCCCACAAGGATAGCCTACAAACGTCGATAAGATTAAGCATATGTATACATACTGAAATGTTGACGTACGTTTTTGCTGCCAAATTTCTTGTAAGTTGCTACTCTCTTACGTCGTGTCTCTGCCTTATCGATGAGATCGTCATGAATAAGGCTTGCAGTGTGAATCATTTCAGTGATTACGGCAATTGCATGTTGGGCATCATTAACCTTACTTTCTAAAGGATGCGATATAAGTATAGAATATATCAAACTAACCTAACTGTCTATTTGGAAATTTCACCTTTGGGGTCTGAGCATGAGAACCGATAAGTGAATAATCCAGATGTCCATTTGCACAAGCGGCCATTAGCATAACTAGGAGAGGACGTAGCATTTTGCCCTTGGTGCTAAAAGCGTAGTCAGTAATTATGTTGATTCTATCATTTGGCACCAGGAGAACCTTAAATATAACAAAGGAAATATTGGCATACGGTTTTAATATCGCTCGGAATACGTTTAACGTCGGTCAGCGCGCTTATTTCAACATCTCGGGCACTACCGGTGCATTGTTTGGACGCAGATATACTAGCACGTGAAAATTTTGGGCGAGCGATAACGCTAATATCAGAGCTGATTGTATGCGAGAAATTTTTAAACACGTTAAGAATAGATTTAAGGCCGGTACGGGCTAACAATGTCATTGGGACGGTAATCTACAAACCTGCACGCGACTGGAAATAACATCGACCTTCATACCAATCAGTTGCCCAATAGAATTTCTTGCAATTAACCTAAGATCTTTAATGAAATTAGTTTCGAAATCACCTAAAAATTTAGTTTTCTTAAATCAAAATACCCTTTCGATAAACCGCACACATTTTGAGGCATAGTTAACAATTGCCTGATAATAAACTCATATAATAAGGTTAAGGTAATAATTACGATCGAAACTTTAATATTTTTTGTCTCCTTGATGATAGTGAAATTTCCTTTATCTACATACTGATCTAGCGACAAAAATAACTTGAACCATTTTTTAATCATGGACAGCATTTAGATGCCACAAGTGAACATTTAGAGGTGAAGGAATTTAAGCCGTACAGCTACCAAATATTCTACTAAATAATAACAAAAGAAATCAGATAAATATGAAGAGAAAATTCAGTCAATGGATCAAACTAAAAAAGTAAGTCATTGCGTTGGATAGGTTGCGAGGAATATTTTGCGTTGTCAAGGCCCGTCAAGAGAAATGAAAAAGATCCTGGATTTTGCTTGATGCCTGAGAATTCATATTTATTTGACTTTAGAAGAACGTTGTTTTACACGGCATATAAAGAAAGAATTTGATTTCGAAATTCATAGGACGAGTATCACCACGAAAAAATGAACGAGCGAATGAGTAAATAAAAGAAATAGATTATTTTGTAAATTGAATTAGCATATACTAATGAAGAAAACTGAAAATGGGGCTGTTAAACTTGTACTATTGCAAGTAACGAATAATAACTACAAGTATGTTCACAATTGAAAATTATTTGCTACTAGTGCGAACAAGCTTAAAATGAATTAACAGTTCACATTCCACTTACCAAATATATAACCACACATTTGTAAATGAGTGCTTTGAAAAATCTTCTAAAGTATCACTTTATCAAGAAGAAATCCTGAGAGAAAAATTAACCCGAATTCAATTCTATATCAAACATTTTTCTACCTA
The DNA here is from genome assembly GCA_900617975.1 of Rodentolepis nana. Classification (NCBI taxonomy): domain Eukaryota; kingdom Metazoa; phylum Platyhelminthes; class Cestoda; order Cyclophyllidea; family Hymenolepididae; genus Rodentolepis; species Rodentolepis nana. The sequence goes on along the minus strand of UZAE01012400.1, from coordinate 9,514 downwards.
CTTTCAATATTAATACCAGTCAAAAAATTAAAATTATGCAAAATTATTTCAGCACTACATAATTTTATATTTTAGTTAATTGTGATTTAATGAATTATTATACTCGTTATAAATTTTGCCTGCGATTTTTAATTCGACGCGATTTATAATTTTTGTGGGTTGTGCCTGTCTCATGCGATTAGTTTTGTGATGTCTCGGTTTGGGGTATTTTATGAAGGTGTTCGATGGGATATACCTAGTGAAGGAGGATCAGCATGTCTTTCCTACTTATCCATGTCACAACGATTTTTCGAAACGTTATTTTTTACCATTGTCTACGGAAGCTTGTTATTATGGTGCATTCCAAGATTGAAACTTCCATTTGACAAAAAACACTCCTCTTCGAATCACTTGAACTGGCTTAAACTGTTTTACTGCTTAATTTTTGGGGTTGAAATAGGCTATAAACTTACAGCACGATCTCTGATATTCATTTTCAATCCTTGCCATGCAATTACTGCAATTCAGGTGAATGCCTTGTGATTTATTTTTTCATGTTGTTAATTTTGATGACCTTCACGTTGTGGTTTTTTTTAATTTTTCAATATTTTAACTTCAGATCTGGCTTCTTTTTGCAAAACCGAGTTCTTTCATTACTGCTGTTTTTCGCTTGCACCTGCATGGCATTAATGGAACGCTTTTGGCTCTTATATTACCGACAACTGGTACAAGAACTGTAAGTATAACTTATCCGTTACTTTGTTTATTACCTTTTCATACAGACATTATATTGCTGCTATTTTTATTCATATCGATTTGCCTCGATGTAGTATCTGTTACATAAAATTCTGAGTAATATTTTTTTATTTTTTAAATCAATTAATTAGTGTATTTCAGCATCATGCTAATTTAATGCTTTCTTTTTCCTGCTTGTTTGTTCATCGGTGTTTCTTTGAGATTTGCAGTTTTTATGTAGTGTCACTCACTTTTTACATGAGTGTTAACAAGTGCACACCCCTAGAACGATTTGAATGAGTTTATTTATTGACGGTAACAGTAATGAATGTTTTCTATTTCGCCATCCCTTTACTCCTTTTATTAGAAAATAAACATATTTTCTTCTTTTTAGTTCTATAATCCTAACTAAAACTGAGAAGTAATTAATTTCTTCTAATGTATTTCGATGTAGGACTAGATTGTAGTTGTTCTGTTTAATTATCTCCTATTGTCCTCAACTCCTAATAATGCATGGCCAGTGTTCTTCAGGCCTTAACACCAAAATTTGAATGTGAATCCAATTCTCTTTGGCCTTTGGATTGAAAATTTGGTAAAAAAGAAACGTCGATTAAGACATAATGTGTGTGCTTTTGTCATAAAATTGATGAGGCCCCAGCATGTAAAGGAATATCTCATAAATAGGTACAACATCTATGACTGAGTGGTCACTGGGAGTTTGATTTATGATATCCCAAATTGCTTTTTCGACTATTTTACTCGATAATGTTTTTTTTGGGAGCTACACAAAGAAAAATTTTAAAATGTTAGATATTCTCGTAATCTCTCCACTATCGGTGAGGCATAAATACACTCTTAAAAATAACGAGGAGTATATATCTTTGAATCTTTCAATGCAGTATTTTTAACACTGTGTTTGACTCACCTCAGATAAGATCGGATACCTGGAACGAAACGATTAGAAGGTAGAGACCTTGAGTGGATCTCGACATACGCCTTTAACAGTCATTGTAATTGGATATAAATTCAGTGAATAAAGATCCTTTACTCATTGGAACATTCACTAAACGATATTACTTAATACGTAAGTAAGTATTCATAAGTAAAAGTTAACAGAAAATGAGTTTCATCATTGTGTCCAGTAAGAGCATTAGAAGACATCGATATTCTCGAAAAACTAGACTAGTTTGCTGACCTTAAAGTTCTAAAAGGCCAATTTTCTCCACATCTATCCATTACTGTTGTTGTTACTTTAAAGTCGTTTGAATCTCGTTTTTAAACTAAGTATTGGTGATGGCTTTCCTTTTCTCATTATCTCAAAACTGAACATGTTCGTAGTTAGGAAACAATAGTTAGAATAAGTGGTGATTAACTTGATCCTTGTTAGCCAATACTTATAATGTTTGTCTTTTCAATTTCCCCTCTATTTGTATCTCTTTAGTCCGCCTTTTTATATTGAAAATGCCACAATTTTTTCGTCATATTTGAGCCTCGGACAGTAGAGTGGAGGAGAATAATTTCTTCGCATTTCCCTTAACTTGCATTGATAAAGAATTCTGCGCTCTCGAGTTCTTTCAGCTACTCATTTCAAAAAGGAAGGCTTTAAGTTGTCGATTTAATTTCTTCTCTGTTAGTTATCTGCCAGTCTTAGTTAAAATACCGGGAGAAAAAGGAGGGAACGAAAACTTGTCAATGGTAAGGAGAGTTTATTGCAACAAGACCAGGAACTGAGTGGGAATGAGACTGGGATGACTTCACCAGACAGCGAGCAAACTGCCCGCGCATACACGGTTGATTGTATAGAGCGAAAATAAAGTTACGCTACTGTAGTCTGGCTATAGGCGGAAACGATATTGGCGTGGATGGTAGTTGGCATGTAAATTTGTCTTAGCGGGCTTTTGCCAGACGTCAGCAAACCATTGCTTACAGAGCTGGGAGGTATTTGCGTCACCCTCCCAAATATTATTTTGAAAAGCAGGAGAAAAATTCGCTCCCAAAGGCGATGACCGATATAGAATTGGATGCAAGATAAGATGCTATTTCATGACTAAGTATTTTTCTTACAACTAATATTAGACTATCTTCCAAAATTTACAGAACAGAAGTTGAATGTAGACTTGAGTAATTGAGTCACACCTGGACAGTTGGGAAATGTCATTCCTTCTGTTTAGTCCAATTATTCACGAAGACATGGACAGCACAATCCGTTACGCCTCTTAGGCCCAAAGAGATTGCTCCGCAAGGTTTCGAAAGTCGAGTTCCTTATTTGTTTGCGTTATAAACATTACTTCCATTAAGTTTTTAGGAAAAAACCTTTTCTGTTAGTTTATCGAAATTTCAAATTTCCAGGCCTCATCTTAAGTTCCTTAGTGAACCTTTGGTACTTCGCAGATATGACTACATTTCATTTGCCTTAAGCAAATTTTCAACGGTACGTGTAAGCGCGCAATTTCACATGGGACATTTTGCGCAGAAAATTACCTACAGCGATTCCTCGTCTTTTTCGTCCATCGTCGTATGCTTTCTTGAATGTCCGCCATTAATGCCTCGCTGAGGGTGCACTTATGCATAGTAGAGGTGCTCTATTTTATTTCCCTCCTAAATTAATGTCAATTGCAAGTTTATTAGTTTTAAGAAAGAAATACTCAATGCGCTATGCTAAGTTGCAGAACAGATTTATTTGTTCAAGCGCTATGTCACGTACGTAGTCTAAACGTGAACGTGTGTAGGCGTTGTAAAGGGTTAGCCTATAAGTACGCCTTCAGCATCCCCAATTTGCCTGTTTCTTGTGTCCCTATAGCCGTACTGTTTTCCTTCCCACATCTTTTAGCCGATACTTCGGGTCATCTATTTCGTGCAGCATATTCTCATTCTCCTCATTCCAGCCTCTATTTTGGATCAAAACTGTACGTTTCAATTGGTTTATATACATACATAAATATTTTGACCGAATGCATGTGCGTTATTTTCTTTAGTACCTTGATGTCATTCAGAACTCCATTAGTATTAGTTTTTTTAATGTACTGTTTGAATGTTTCTTCAATAGACCAGTCTCTTGCAACGGGGAGACTTAAACGCCACCCCCATTCATCCTCTATCTCCCTTTTTCTCCTTTGCTATAGTAATAGCTGCTTTCTATGCTGCGCGCACCTTTTCATCATGCGGCGTTATATTTGGGGGTGAGGAAAGGGGCCACTTCTTCCAAGCACACACTTATCTATTCGGAACTAATAATTAAGTGAACTCTAAACAATTTCACCTCACGTGATCATTGGGACATCATTGCACTCAAATGCATGTGTATTCGATTAACTCACCGTAATAACCTACTCCTCTTAAGCTTTTACGCCTTTTTTGCTATGTTCTTGAGTTCCCTATTTGCGTGGTTTAAGTAAATGGTGAAGGACATTGCACAGATATGGCAGTTTAGAATGAAAGAATGTGAAGTTTGCACATGAAATGTGGAAAGATGAATCAGGGATGGCATTAGTATATTTGGTACCGAAGGTTGCTTATTGTTCCACTTTGTCCTCATGTTGATCCGCCTACTGGTGAGTGCTTCCATGTTGGCCGACAATTTTGCTTGCTTTTAGCCTACCCTCAATTCCTTACTAGCAAGGTGCTTGTGATAATGAGATACGTCCTTGTGAGTAGTAGTGAGAAGGTCGTTTTTACAGCTAGCTATACTACCAGACTCTACATTCCTTTATTCTAACTAAATAAGTAGGTCCCTCATTTCTCTGATTTAGCTCTACTCGCCTATTTCTGCACTCATTTTTAGTGCGATTGTAAATACGTTCCATATTCGTGCATTAGCTGTGCTCTGACTGCTAGACGTTTGCCTTACTGTATTCTCCCAATTCCTCTCACACCACTGATAAATATCTCTATTTGCATGGCACTACTACTAGTCTTTCGGATAGAGAGGAATGCAAGCAGACTAACTCCCTATTCTGGCTTATAATAAAAATCAGATCAAAAAGACTTTACTTCTGCATGCCAGTCCCGGATCTGACTCGCTTTATTATTTTTTGTATAATAATTTATGTTTTTAACAGCTCGCGGTGTTCGCTATATACGCCTCTGTGATAATTTGCTGCAACGTGTGATCTTGTTTTGTTGAATTTTAGCTGTCTATTCAATCGAACCATTTGGTGATTTTCACTGGGTTCTCACTTCAATGGCCATTCAAGTTCTCTACCATTTTCTCTTACTGCAGCCAATGGGAATGGTATGTAAATGCACAGTTCCTATTAAAGTCCATTTAAGCGCGCAACACTTGGATAAAATGTGTACTTGTTATTGGTCTTCCAGTTATCCCATGCAAATTTAAACCAAATGCTTTGCCCTTCACTTTCGGATCCATTTGCTGGGCCATACTATCGTATTGCGGCTATGATCCACCAACCGCTCTTAATTCTTTTTATCGGCAAGCTTTATTCAATTATAGTTCTATGGCTTCAGCAAGTCATCAAGTCACCAAATTTCATCAAACCTCTCATTTCTTCCTTCCATTGGTTGCCGGGATTAGCTATCATTTTGGATAATCCAGACAAAACCACTCCTCAAGCCATGGTTTGCGAGAAAACAGAGGAGAGAAGACCACAGTCACTAAAGGAGCTTTTCCAAACACAGAGAAGTCGTTGCGAAAGTGCTGATGAAGAGCGCTGTCAGTAATTTCGTTATATTATTATTACTATTATAAACAATAGAAGTATACCAACTGCCGCATTCCTTATCTTTTAAATGTTTGTTTATTTCTGTATGTCTGTCTTTTGTTGAAACATGACTTATTTTCACTGGATCAATTCCCTTGACTCTCGAGGAGATCCGCATCTTATTTCAACATTCCAAACTCTGTCTTGGTTGATTTGTTGTTCTGATCAGGTTGACGTCGATCTGTCTTCCTGTTGTATTCTTTTGATTTGTTATGAAAATTCAATAAAGAAAGGTCCAATATTAATCCCTATGTTTTTGTTTTCAATTTTTTCGGGTTTTGTCTGCGAGTATGACTGCCGAATTCCATTGTTCTTAGCTCCTCCTCTATTGATTTACTTTCAGTAGCATTGGCAAGCACTTGAGGGACAATAGTTTTATTGTGCCTACCCAAGGCACCGTAAGGTCCTGCATGTACCTGTACTTAAGGCCTGCCCACCTGAGCCACAACGAGGGTTTTGATTATCTATTCGTAGTGAAAATGTGCCAGTCACAGTGTGCTCTTAACGTCATTTAGCAGTTTCTTACTCGTGTCTTTGTTGTAACCTTTTTTAGTGGCACGTGCAGTTTGCCTGTCTTTGAGCTCGGGGTTATTATGAATGTCCTATTTTTCGTTTTATAGTGAATAAGTATGCCTCCGGCAGTAAGCACAGGAGAACAGTTTAAACTTTCCAATTTACCCACTGACAGCGTAAGTGCGGTTCATTTCCAACCTGGCAGGGGATCGCAGTTGTTGCTTGCTTCGAGTTGGGATTGCAACGTGCGTCTTTATGATGTGACATCTGGGAGTCTTCGCTCTTCCTATGAGCATGGTTGTCCAGTTCTGGCCTCAAATTTTACTGATGCACTTCATACAATTTCTGGATCTCTTGAGGGCGCTGTCAAGTACTACGATATCAACACGTCTCAGTGTTAGTTTTCTTTTCCACAATCTAGAATCGGCCGATTCGCCTACCTAACTTAACATTTGTATTTTTTGCAGCCATCACATTGGGTAAGTGCAATCGAGCAGTTAGTGTGGCAGTGTACAGCAATGCAATTAGTGCACCACTTACTGGATCCTGGGATCGAACAGTACGCGTGTGGGATCCCAGAGCTGGGGAGGGGTCAGGCGCAGTCTCAGTTCATCAGCAACCAGACAGCGTCTACACAATGGATGCAGTCAACACAACACTCGTAGTAGGCACGGCGGGCCGTCATGTCATTCTCTGGGATCTTCGAAACATGTCCCAGCCCATCGAACAGCAGGAGTCCACTCTCCGCTACCAAACTCGCGTTATTCGGTGCTTCCCCAGCGGTCAGGGCTTCGTTATGGGCTCTATTGAAGGTAAGTGGTATTGGCTATTTATGGCCGATGAAATGTCCAATTTTCAAGCAAGCTGAAAGCGAAACTTCCATTTCGTGTTAGGCCGCGTTGCTGTTCGCATGTTTGATCAGAGCCAGGAATCTCAGAAGAATTCCTACGTCTTCAAATGCCATAGACGTAAAGAGGATCACAGAGAAATTATATATCCTGTGAATGCGGTTTCCTTCCATCCAAAATATAACACTTTCGCTACAGGTAAGTGGTGAAATGACGAGCTTCTGAAATTTCCTTGTTCTCCATAAATCAATTTCTGTTTTCTTTTGTGTTTTTATAGGTGGATCTGACGGAATGGTTAACACATGGGATGGCTTTAACCGCAAGTGGTTGGCACAATTTGAGAAGTATCCAACCACTGTGAGCAGCTTAGACTTTAATGAGGAGGGAACACAGTTGGCTGTAGCTGTTTCCTACTTGTTTGAGAATGGTGAACAGCCTGATGTACCATCACCGGCTATTTACATTCGAACAGTGTCTGATGCTGAGGTTCGACGCAAAATGTCTGTTATCAGTGGAGCTTCCGCGACAATCTCTGCAGCAACAACTGTTCAACCCCCTCGCTATTGAACTTTGGCATTTTGATATTCGTATCCTTTTCTATATAACTCTCAGCTAAGTCAGTACTAGTTAAAGAGTGTTTCCTGTCTGTTTTTATATCGGTTGTTTTGTGTTACGGAAATATAGAATTCGGTGCAGTTTTTTTTACAATTTGATTTCATATTAGGAATCGTATGTGGGCGGGAGGTGGTGTGATTTTACCCAACTTTAATGAAAATTTGAATTTTAAAATCGTGCTATCCGCCCAATTTAAAGCAAACTAATCCTGAGTGTGTTCTGATCGACACCAAGCTGGCCAGAATACCTTTTGAAACAGTGGACGATTGGATATGAATTTGATGTTCAAGAGATCTGTTATATTTTGAAGCGCATCTGAGCCAGATAGTAGTATCATGACTTTACCCATTTGGCAATGGCAAGGTATCAACCAGACTGATTTAAAACATACGAAAGAATTATGGAACCGACTCTAAACATTTCACACTGATACTGTCGGGAATAGGCTTATGTGGTGCTGGCATTCTAAAAGTGCTTTATAGGCGAAGCGTGTACTATGTGTCCCTAAACTGACCAGTAGTGAACATGAAAAATCACTGATTGGTTAAGTGAGTGCCTGGGGAGTGGTACTGTGAAGTCTCAGTTGTTGGAATAAATGTGACCTCACACGGATGGAAGAGGAGGAGGATATTTGGCAATTAGGTTAATAGGTCATCCGCTTTAAGTGCATATTAGATTACTGAGTTCGGATAACCAACAAGTCTTCTTCTCTCTCATCTCAGCAACATTAAAACTGCAAGCTCTTGAAGTAATTTATCATAGAGCAAAGCTTGGAATAGTCGGCGGCTTGTAATCAGAGGATTAGTTGTAATCGCTGACCCCTGTGAGGAAAAGCTATGTTTAGTATTCTTCGACTTTGCAGAGAGACCACAATTTAACGGTAAGCAGATTCGATCGTTCCAAATTCTGATGTTGGAAATATTAAGGACTAAAAAGTCAAAAAACGGCCTAATTCGGGGAAAATAAATCGCAATATTAATAAAATGACTAATCTTGTCTGTACACACAAATATCCCAAATGAATGTGTTCTGTTTCCTCTGTACCTTTTCGATAGACTTGCCAGTTCTGAGAGTTTTTCCAAACATAGGTGAATCTGCCGTAGAGATCACTGAGTATAGTCAAGGCTAATATATGTGTAGCAATCCGGAACAAGCTAATCACATCACGAGTAATAACAGGTTTAATTTCGGACTCCCTGAATTGCTCGTATTCTTACACTAACTCCAGTTCATGCCATTGACGTCCGAATGACAAAAAACGCATATTCGCATTCACATCACAACAATGCGTATGTGTGGATTTTTTAATAGCCTTTGGTAATTTAATTAAGAGTTTAGCAAAAGCATATTTTCAACGTGACGAATTTTGTAATAATTTAGCAAAAAAAATTAATCTAAAAATACGTATTACAGCAGCCCATGAAAGTAGCTCCTTATTGCCTTTAAAATACTCTTTACTCGGGCGAGATTAAGCAATTAGATTAAAACCGATCATAATAAGATATCAGGAGCGTGTGGGTCAAAAATTATGACCAATGAAGCCAACTAGCCAAATCATAAGTGGCTTTTTTGTTGGGAAAAGAATATCAGATTCACGAATGTGATTTGCGGAAAGCACAACACTATCAAGGCTATTATCAAAAGAACCTGGGGGGAGGGGGTGTGGACGTTCTACTGATGGTTGTAACGCCGAGTGAATGGAAAGTGAATACTGAGACTTCTCATTAAATCAGAAATCAATAATCACGCTGTGCACTACTAATTGTAGTTGGGTAGCCTCAAGGTTTGTGAAACAACTGATTTTGTTGTATGCTTGATTATGTCAACAGTGTATTTATTTATATCAAATGGCAGGCATTTTGATAGTTATCATTTGCCCTGGAGCTGACTTCGGAGCTTCACAGAGAGGAGAAGGAACACCAAAGTGATAAAAAGTCGAGAGGGGGAACAGAAGAGTGATTCATAGGTGTAAAGGAGACAGACAGACACAAAGGTACAATGAGTACTGTGGAAGGGGTCGAATATGTCAAATAGTTGGGCCACAGTAGTTTGAAGTCAGAAGTCAACTGCTGATCAATAGACTTTTTGCCGTATGAGTATACGTTG
>UZAE01012399.1:0-26592 GCA_900617975.1 Rodentolepis nana | reverse complement strand
CTGAGGTGGTCAATTTGATGAGAAGTGGCTCTGTTGAAAATGTTTTAGAATATACGGGGTGAACGTAGGTAAATTCAAATTCAACGAAGTCAATTTTATTCAATATATTATATAATGAATTGTGGCAATCAAATTATGATTTACGAATATCAATGCAATCTTGAAAGGAATTTCCTTTATCGTTGAGCTCTTGGACTGTTATTATCAAATCGATATCTCTAAATTGTCCAATGTAATCTTAGTCTAGATTCAAATCCAGTAGGATTGTCTCATTTCTTCTTTATAAACACTGAGTGACAATTTACGCAGCATTTCCAGCAGAACCTCAACTAACATTCACAGTTCTAGTTTTCTCATTAGATCGAAGATTCATTAGTAACAAGTCATTCATATTGCTTACTGTATCCCAAAATCAATCGAAAATATTTTTATCATACTAAAACAGGTAGCAGGCCAGACTTGCACTCAAATACACTTATCTGAAAATATTTCTAAATTTTGATAAATTTGTAGAAGTATCTCGAAGAAATGTAAAATTCGTTTCTCTAGGTCCAGGTGGATGTTTCATTTTAACATGGTATTAAATAACTCAGTTTAAGGGCAGTGCAATGCAATCCTAATTAATAGATGAAATAGAAAAGCTTAAGTAATGCAGTGATATGTGCGAAATTTGTGGTAAAACTAGCTTGTGGACATAATTGAGAAATTCATAATTAGATTATAAAATACCTAAAAAGCACTAATTGCTATTTTAATATAGAAATTCATAGATTATGCTAATTGAAATAAGAATTCATATTTTTAAACTAAGAATATAAAATGTTATTGATAAATTGTGTTTTTGTTTTTCCTTACTATATGTCAACCTAAACCACGAATAATTTTATAAATCAGAAGGTCAAAAGGTGTTCCCGTGCTTGCCCAAGTGCGCTGCGGTATTCTCAGTATTGTAGGTCATAGTTTGTTCTGTTTGATTTATTAAATTAATTTTGTTGTTGTTCTAGATTTATCACTTTATCGGTACTTATATCAGCCTAACTTAAATTTGAAATCGGATTACTATTAGTTTTTTTGTTCTAACTTAAACCTTCCATATTTCAATATTCGTAAAAATTATCGTGGTATCCTTAGCTTATTGTTACGAGTTCTATCATTTCCAGAATAAATGTACTGCTTATTTTGTATCTATTTTAAGTTTTGACATGTAATTTTTAATGAAATAGCATTTCCATTTATATTTAGCACCCTCTTAAATATTTTCGAATTGAACAATAAATTTGGAATGAGATGTATTTTCTATTCAATTTCCATTGTTTGAACTTCATTAATCTTGATCTGTGCGGAATTCCGGGTTCTTTTTTATTTAATTTTGTTTACAAATATAAGCCTCTTAATAATTTGTTTTCTTAATGCTTTTGAAGTGTATTTTTTGGTGCTATGAATCAATAATAATCAGCACCAGTGTCTTAATAATATTTCAAATTTCATCATAGTTTGAGTATTTGTGGCAATTAAAAAAAATTAATTATTAAATTAGAGATCACTTTTGTTAAATCCGAGCCAAAACAGTGGTTTGACTAATCCGATGACTTATCAAACCCTACCATTTCGCTTATTCCTGATTGGTTCACGCTTTTCGCGTGTCCAATTTTGCTCACTGGAAACCTTGTTAGTTGATTTCTATTCACAATATTCTCATTTTGCCATCAGAAACAATCGCAGGTACTTTCCTATCCTAAAATTTATCCAAATTATTAGTTTGAATTTTTTGATGACTTAACCTGTTTATTTGATTTTTAATAATTAATAATATTATATATATATATATATATATTTCATAGTCGGTTTGCTTAATTCCTGGGATTTGTAAATTAAAGATTTGCTTTGGTACCAACGGTGACCTTATTAATTCCCGTCATGTATGAGGTTGTCAATAAGGTCAAAAAAATTCCATTTAGCTTTTTCCGATAAGGCACTTATGATTAGAAGTAAAATTCTATCAAGGAACAACTAGTGAGCTTCTGCATTTGAATACAAAGTGGTGATTTTGTTTAAAAGAGTTGTAGTTAGGCTGTTAAGAGGATCTGAAAGTTTGCACGGACGGAAACTTTAATTTAATATCGAGAGCAAACGAACACTGGAACTCTTTACAAATGTTTAATTATAAAATTTAGAAAAGCAAATAGTAAAGTCTTTGCTCTTATGTTTATTTTAATTTTTTATCCTTGCCCTTAATAATTTTCACTAGGCTGAGACAAGAATTTAAAAAGCCTCATTTAGAGCTAAAAGATTTCTTGTTTCACATATAAGTTTCCAAACCCGGTTTTGTTTCATTTCACCGCTTACCTTCAAAACTGCAATAAAGCATAAATATGATAATACTGTTCCTTTCTTTCCAGCAACTTCTAACTTGTAGAGAGAGATAAATGCCATGATGCCCAGTTTTAAGAATTTGTCCTCGATTAATCTTTAAGCCTAAATGTATGTCTCTGCCGCTTATAAAAGATTGAAACCTCTACCTTCAACGTTTTCTTTATTATCCGAAACATAAGGTGATTTAAAACTTGGAAGTGCGTAGTTTACTGCATTTTGCAGGGGTCGAGTTGGTTTGGAAAGTATATTCAGAGCATTCAATGGGTCTTACAGAATTTGATCTTTGGATCTAGCTTTTTTGGTTTATAAGTGCTAGTGATTCTTGCTCTAGTTGTTTAAATTTTAGGTTGATTACTTAGGTGGTAGGTGAAAAATCAAGAAGTTTAATTTAAAATTCTAGCTGATCTGTAGAGACAGAGCTTAATAAAGGCTAAAACAGCATTATTCTTTCTTTGGAGATTCGTAATTACTTAAGCATTTCATGAATGTTGAAGACAATTGTTTTACAAATTTATACTCTGTGTTAGTTGTTTTTTGTAATAGTCAAAGGCAGATAATATTGAAACATTATTCGTAGTTTATTCCAAATGCGCAGTTTGCGTCTTTTGTGATACTGGTAGAATCAGTTGCTGATGAAAATATTTCCAGGAGTCTTGAATTACACTGCCTCTCGGTTGTTCCTTCATTTGTATGAATAAAACAATAGTATGCAATGTTATATATTTATTTTTAAGTATTTTTTCCACACCCTTTGCTTCCCATTAGCAGGATAAAACAAGTTTGCAGAGAGCAGAAATAGAGATATAAAGTAATCCAGTGTAGGTGAAGTGTAAGTTATCGATTACTGGTAAAATGCGATGCCAGGGCACAAAAATTTTTTACAGAATTTTGTCTTCGTATTCAGGTTGCAGGTGACATAGTCCATAGCTTCTCCCTTTAATGCGCAAATTTCATAATGGAAGAATTTACCCACAATTGCAAGAGCGCATTGACTCTTTCATTAATTTGCCTACGGATAATTTTTCCTTTCTTTAGGATAAGGAAGTAAGAGGTGAGGCTTCATTCAAACGTTTGTCATTTTTTGGAAATACGAAAGTAAACTAAATTTGTTCGCAATTTTTTGTCAAATTGGCTTCAGTACATCCATAAATTAAACAGCTACGTGTCTTTAATACCAAAATCTGCTTTAGTTTACTAGATTTTGTTAAATTTTATGGCCCATAAAGTCCGCTGGCTAATTAAGTGAAGAAACGATGAGATTTTAAATTGTATTTTAACTTTTCGCACAAAATTGGACAAGGTGTTTAGCATATTTATGCAAACTGTTGAAAAATGTTTACCCTTTCGATTGGAAGCTTTATCGAAATAAATCGGTATCAGTTTAAAGTCAAATAAATTTATACTTCATGGGTGAAATTTTATCTGTCTCATCTATGTTATGCTAAAAATGAAAGCTGCGGAGAATCATTTAAAATTAATCTGCCCTCTCAGTCACTAGAACAAGACTAACTACTTTGATTTAATAAGACCGATCGATAAGCGATGAACATTGTAAATACGCAGTTACGGTAGTCCAGGAGGCGGATCATGATAATAGAAATTTGAAAGTGATTACTTTCTACCTTCCATAATTAAAACTTGCACAATTTTTAGGTACAACTATTAGTAATACATTAGGATAATGCATTGAATTTTCTATTCAAAGTTGATAATTTTATTTGCAAAAAGCTACTGACATTTATTGCCCTCGTTTTTGTTGATCCCTTTCATGTGAACATCAAAGGGTTGGGAGGGGGAGGGGGGGATAGATAGAACTGGCATTGATGCGTGATGAACAGATTTTATTTACTATGAAATGTTTCAGCAGAGTAAATAATTTGAAGATATTTTCATGAAAATCGCAATTGGAATTCCATGACTTCTGTCATTAAAGTAGTTTTGGGAATCGGAGAGGGCCAATTTGTAAATCTGAGGAACCTTGATTTAATTTGCTATTTTTCATTTTTATGCTAGGTGACAGTGTTGATTATTCTAAGTTGAATATAAACTAAAAGGACTTCCGTTACTGAACATAGCAAAAAAAGGTAAAGTTTTGGTGATGAATTTATTTTCTCAATAGATGATATAAGGGTAAATGAAGAATGAAGTGGTAACTGAAAATAAATATAATGCCCACTTGCGCATCTAGGTTAGAAGTCGACTTGTATGTCGAGTCAGAGGATGAGTGTCAGTGAGTTTACACTCAATGAAATTGGAGGAGGGGTTGTGGGTATGACCGAAAATCTGACTGAAATCAAATTTCATCTCCACCCGGTTGCAAGGTTTTTAACACTGGCTACAAATGGCTTGAAATGTTTCATATGACCTAAGTATGCCCTCTATAGGCAAATACCTATAACTTAGAAATCCATGAAAAGTGATAATTATTTATTAGCTAACCAGGATTCTACTAAAATTCCGCATCTTTCACCACACCCAAATTTCTACTAACGCCTTAATATCAGAAGATTTGGGGAATTAATTTACTGACCAAAAATTTTGCAAGGAATTAATATCATTTTGAATTCAAATTTTTCTATAACATGATCGTATCTTATCTTTTTCCCTTAATTTAAGGTGGTAGGTTAAGAGAGGGATGTTTGAAATGTTTTTTTATTGTTTATAAAAATCCTAATGAATAATTTACTGTTTCTGAGAATGTTCAAATTAATTTGTTACAATGAAATACAATTTAAATTCTTTCATCTATTATGGTGATATTTTTAACTTTAGTAAATATATTAATGCTTTAAACAGACGTATTTTGCTTCAACACGCAAAAGTTGAAAGTGAATGTCATTTTATATTCAGTGGTTATAACAAGATCGGATGTTGCGCTACGTTTTTTTAAAGTTTTTTTATTGGTTAATTAAATTTTGTACATAATAAAACCTTTAAATATTATGGTTAAATGCGCAGCTCTAAATTTGCTAAGTTCGGCTTGATTAATCGCCTCGCGGCTTCAGTCCCTTGAAGTTTGAGTGAGGCGACGAATTTTAACAGCACTCTGCTGGATGGGAAATAGCCACTTGACAGGCAAATGTCTTCTACTTCCATGACCAACCGAATTTTCCACAGGGTTACTCATCGGCTCTTGCACACATCATCAAACTTCCTGTAAAAAGGCAATCACTGGATTCTAGTGATTCCACGGCATATGGAGATGGTTTGCTACATATTTCTGACAAGGTATGGGCAATATCTTTTGGTGCTTATTTTGCTCTGGTAGGATTGTAAAGAACTCTCGCTTCCATAACGATAAAACTCAGAAGCGCATACCTAACTCTCTTTTACCTACGACCAAACCTTCACATAATTAACTTTAAAAAAATAGTTCCGCTTTACTGACTGCCTCATATTTAGCTTCCGCCTTTTGGTTGTTTCCAGTCTATTGGATTCCATTTTGATGCTTTTCTATTCTCTCCAAAATTAATGCTCGCAGTTAAGCATCTGTTTCTTAACGCTAAGTTTAAAGAGTGGAAAGCCTAAAAATTCAGAATGACGTGAAACTTACTGACACCCGTCAATTGAACGGAATAACTTTGACATTAAAAAATAGCCTTATTAATTCCATAGATAGCTATTAAATGACAAAATATATTTATTTCAGTGAAATTCGTTGTCAAATGATGAGATTTCATTGACGATAATTTTTCTTGAATTTTCTGCTGCTATTGCCAAATTATTTATTAATATTATAAACTGCTACACAAACGCCCAGTGTCTCCAAGTTACCTATAGTCAATTAGTCGTTAAGCTAATAGCAATTCAAGCAGAGATTTGTGTCTTTTCATTCTCTCGATAATAATTGTTTTATTTAAACTTTACTCAATTTCTGAAGATTTCTCTTAAATAAACTGAATTACAAAACCCAGTTCATGTTAATTCCGTTTTCACAGATAGTGGTCAAAAAACCAAAGTCTTGGAAGTCAAGTCATGGAGGGTGGACTTTATCTCTATATTGAAGTTTCCTTTTCTAAGTGAGAGACGGGAAAAAGCCACCTTCTTTATAAAATAATGGCAAATGCTTTTCTTATACCAGGTAGGTATATTGAAAGCCATGATTAATTCAAGACCCTTTAATAAAAGAAACGGAACGCAAGGCGGGGTGGGAAGAAACCAGATGGAGGCGGCATAGTCATGCCAAAAATATTTAATCATTTTTTAATGTTAGTAGTTTTGAGTTATCTTGGCTCTTAGATGATGATAATGATGATGATTGTGCGTATTGCTTTGATGTTCATATTTCATGACTTGATTCTCAGATTTATTAGTAAGATTATATCGGTGCTATTCAAAGCTTGCTGGGTAAAGAAAGTGCGCAAAGAAGTTTCATTCAATTTGTAGAGATTACCAGCAAAATTCATTCCTAATGAGACTAATCAAATATAACGGCATTTATACTTCGTACAGCGACTGACGAGTGATAATTTTTGACATTCACTATTTTTTTATTGTCACGGTGCACTACATAGCTAACTATTACAAACAAAAGGAATTCTTAAGGAGCTTTTTTGCGGGACCCGACTTTCCTGCAATTAATTTTTTATTTCTATAAATAATCATTAAAAGATGGGCGGAAAAAAGACACTTGCGACAAGTGGATATGTTAGCAGAGGCCATCGAGGTGAGAGGAATGAGATATTACAGGCAGTGGTGGAGAAATGAAGGTGTTGCGTGGATTGTGTTCTAGTGGTATGATAAAATTTGCCAGTCGTAGTACTACATATAAGTTTAGGTGAGCATAAACAATGCAAGTAGCCTAGGAAACGGGAACATACCAGCGGTCAATCTGGAACCACAAAAATACAGATTCAATATTCCAAATTTTAATAAGAAGCATGATAGCAGAGGGGAGAATTAAATTCTTCAAGTTCTGAACTGGGTGCGTTGTAACGTAATCATTGCGGCCAGATTAACCGGCGTTAGTTCTTTCGATTCCAAGACTAAAATTTGCTTGTATGAAAAAATTAATAACTGTTTGATAAATGCGTTAAAATCTTGTTAAAATTGCTTAAGACAAGTATGGTTTATTATTATCCACAGTTATACTTATAAATTTACGCATCTTTTATTGTGAAAAGCAATTGAAATCGTACGACAGAAGATCAATCAAATGATGTAGAGAGGGTGTGGGGTTGAATGGAAGCATTAATTTGATTTGTTGAACTTGCACTGTACGATATTTACTAATAGGGCAGTTTTAGTGTCAATAATCAAAGTTCATGATGCGCCTTCTGGACCGCAGCAACTAGTTGTTCGGGTGGAACGAGTCGTTTCCACCGTTTCACCTCATTTTTTCAAAATGTTTTAGATGGCACACGATCCTATAAGTCATTCCACTTCACACACAGTTCTAGTTTGTGGAGCTCCATAAATTTAAATCGAGTGCTATCAATCTCAAAACAGCTGCTAAAAATTGTGCTTCCCTATGAGATTTTACTTTTCTTTTGTTCCCTGTTAAAATTATTTTACAATATAAAATAAAATGGCTTTCATTTCTAGACGATTTTAAATCTTTTTATGCTTATGTAAGTTGGATTTCAGGTGAAAATGTATTATCTTAGTCAGCTATTAGTTTTACGTTCTTCATAAAAAGTCACAACGGCAACAGATTTATTTAAAAAATATTATTCTGGCACCTCCATCATATTAAAACACATTTACTAGATTTCAGTTTCAATTCAAATCAACATTTTGCATTTTGACTATTTAATTTGTAAATATTCAACCCTTTCAGCGTATGCTGCTTCAGCATTAAGTATCAAAACTCCAGGGTCCTACTTAATGGACGAAATGGGCTTAGACCACACAGTTTGCAGTCTAGATATTTGGGTTATCATGCGTGAGGCAAGTTTTCTTGCCTTTGCATCTAGTCCATCTCGAGAATTTTCTTCAAATTTATTCCACAAATTTACTGGAATGACAGCTAGTACCGTAACATTGATAACTGCGCTATAATTTTGATCTCGTTTTACTTTTATTAACGTATCTCTTTAGTGATATTTAAGGATTTCGTTGATTTTACCTAATTGAACAACAATTAATTGCTGATAATCACGCTCAAAAGATCACTGAAAAGTGAACAACCAAGTCACAAAATGAATGTCCTTCTTTTTCCAGATGCAATTCCAACTGATGAATGTATAATTTGAAAATTATTTCTTGTTGAAGAGAAATTTGTTTTGAATTATGGGAACATTGTATTCGAAAGCCTATTCAAAAGGTGGAATTGGTGGAGGCAATTTAAGCGCCATGCTTTCGTTCTCCTTGCGCTTTCTGCACAATAACGTCAAATAAAATTCGGGCGATAGAATTCACCTGACTTGCTTTGTTAGAAGCTTTATAAACAAGAGTCAATAAATCGTCTTAACCCTTTTGAATTTAAATGTAGCTTCTTGAAGGTATTTTATATTGCAATTTCTAAGTTAGACCAAAGTCTTTTAAGTTACTACCTTGAAAATTCGAATAAGCATACAATAGTTCGCAGTTTATGAATCTTTTCAAATTGCTCGGAAAGCATTTTCTGATTAATCTTAAAGATGGTGAAAATTCCATTTGACCATTTCGATCGCGCACCCACCCGATTACAGTGATTTATTTCGTTCACATGAATTTCTACTCACTTTCAAAACGGTCAGCCTTTCTTGCTGAAAAATGGGTGGAAAAACAATTTTAATTGCCAACTTCCAAAATAATTCTCCTAATTTGCATGACTTTGTTGGCTTAAGAAGGAACGTTTTTCTTGAAGCACTCCCTCCGCCTCTTCTTAACTAGCAGTAGATTCATCAAATTTTTGTTCTAGTTGTCAAATTTTTGTCACTTATGTCGCAGCACTATCTACCTACCTCGACATTTAATCATGGAATATAAACAGAGATCTTCGAAGGTGTTCACTATGCTTGCGAAGTCTGCTTTTTACACTTAAAAGAAATGGTTTATGTAAGTGAACAGGTTGGAGCATATAGACAAATCACTTATAGGTAAAAGCATTAAAATATATGACGATAGTTAGTTTATTGTGTTACATCTACTCCTAATGCACTCTCATTACTTTTAGTGAGTCAGTCACGGATTAGCTGGAATTTGCTTTGCCTCATCCTGTTCAATATCTTTGGAAGATCTGAAATCAGTTAGAAAACTAATTTTAATATAATTCAATTATCATTTTTAGGCGTTATTTTGATCCAAATTTATTCCCGGAGTTGTGACTTCACTTTGATATCTTCAGGATGTTGTCTTATGAAAGAATTTGATTAGAAATATTAATGACATCAATCTAGTTTAATTGCTAACTTCTTTCAATATATCATATTGAAAGCATTTTGTTTTAATGAGATAAGAAACTCTTTTTTTAATTTACCAATCCCCGTTTTAAAATCTTTGTAACGATTTCAAGTTCATTGCTAGCTAATAAACGATTTATTTTCTTTAATTCAATTAATTTTGATTGTCATTTTAAGTTAACATATGAAGGTACATTTTTAGAAAATACGAGATTTTATCAAATCGGTCAAGCAAAGTTGGCTTTAAAGCAGTGGGGATATGAAAATCTGGCAACTCACTCACGTGAGGCTATCAATCAACTTTCAAATTATTCTGCCCAATTTTCTTTCATTTTTTCTTGACAAGTAAGATGGCAGTTGAAGAAAGAAGATTAAAATAATTTTGGAAAATTGAATGGCTTTTACACCTTTCTTCCCATTGTACTTAGGTGATTCATTGTAGCGCTTAAATAGGGGATAAACAGGTTAATTTTTAAAGCGCTCTTAACAATACGCATTAATCAATTTCTTTTGGGCGTATCTTTTAGCTCTAAGTTGTTGTTGTTAAGTGAAAATATGAGGAAGTTACAGCTCAGTAGGAAGACGAATGAGAATTTTATTCTCTCTTGTTGAGCGTGAAATAAATAATAAACTTGTAAAAATAGTTCAAATTGCATTTGGATAATCCTGTCTTAATCTTGCAATTGGAATATAAGAATAATATATTAAAGTTTAACGATTTAGTCTATAATTTCGAAGTATTTTGGAGCCATATGTTATTGGGGGGAGGCCGTACACCATTTGCGAGTTTCATTTAAATATTCGCATTTTTAAGTTGCATTTAGTTGATGGATGAAAGTAATTGGGATTTAGAATATCATTTTGACAAGTGCCAATTTATATTTACAGTGTTTTCTTTCATCGTTTCGAATTTATGGTTTATTTGAATAAGTTTAAGATAAATATTATCGAAGAATGTATTTTATATTCGGAAATTTTGGACGATAGCAAAAAACTGCATCATAGCTTTTGTACAGTCAATAAGCGCTTTCTGACAGAGCTTGGTGATTAAATGAAGGCATGCTTAAGTTAGACTTAGGATGATTTGGTATTTGCCCATGGGAATGCAAAATACGAAGGTTGTAAAACTTCAGATGATTCAGTTGAATAAGTCAACATTGGTGTCTATGTTCTTCAGGCACTCCCCACCCCCTCCTCTCTTCCTGTCTGTTAACCATGTATTCGAGTTTGTCATTAATTTTGGACTCGTCCAATCTTAACCTATGTTTGCGAGTCGCTAAAAATTGGTCATAAGTAAAGCACAGATCCTTTAAGGACTTATCCCAGCTGCGTATTTTGCCACTCTCTCGTGATTAAGCCGAGGAAAAACTTTGGCTTTGAGATGGATTTGAGAAATATCTGATTTTAAGGCAAGCGCTTTAGTACTGTCGTTAATCCATTAAGCAATAGAAAACACTAGGCTCACCCCAAGGCAGACTATACACTAGTTACTTTAACCTATTCAATTAATAAAATGCTCAAGAGTAATTCAAATGCTCTTTTAGCAAATGACCAATAGATTAGAAGAGGAGCAATTCGTGCTTCTTATGAGTCCTAAGTAGCGTGCATGAGCAAGGTGGTTTCCATAATTGAACAGTCGCTCCTAATAAATTAATTATCGTAGTCAATGAAGAACTTTATTCTCAGCTATGAAATATTTTCCTTCAAAGAAATGAATATGACTTCTGAGATATCATGGGTTAAACACCCATGACATTATTAGTAAATACATTACGGACAACCTATATTGATTTCATTTCAGTGTTGGCATTTATTTGGAATAAAATAGTCTCTCCAATAGCCACCTGTCCTTGAAGTACTTAACAAGAATAAGGCATTCATTTCTTGTCCATTTAAATCTGGATTTATTTAAGCTAAGGAAAATTTGCCAATTTCCTTGCAGATTATGGAACGTAAACAAATGATCAGCCGATATTAAGCAACTATGAATACCACCGAAAACAAAAAGGATATTTCAGCACAAAAGAGGAGCCCTCCAATTGCCAACAATTCCACAGAAAATTCCAAAGAAATCCTTCTTTCTGATAAAGTCTCCCGGCCCTCTCATCTCTCATCAACTAACCAGAAGGCGAAGGTTAGCTCCCGTCGAGCTACAACAACAATGACGACAAATGAGTATAAATCAACTTTTCCAGACTCTGATACAGAACAAAGTGATACATCTACAACTTCGTCTTCCTCCTTGGATGTACCAAATAATCAAATTCCTCCAGAAATGCAATCATCTGAATACCGAGTATCATCTACGTCTACTGAGCTTCCACCCCCTAGTCTTGATGAAACTTCCACACCAACAAATGATGCTATAGGATCTATGGAGAAAACAATGTGTAATAGCTGTACAGAAAGGGTTGAATCGACACCAAAGACCCTTGAAAACTCAACGTTGGTCGATTCAGAAGCTTCGTCTGATCAGCCACCTGAAGATGCTGGAACAAATTTGATTGTGAATTATTTGCCTCAAAATATGACACAGGAAGAAATCAAAAGTCTTTTTGCAAGTATAGGAGAGGTAGTGAGCTGCAAACTTATTCGGGACAAATCAACTTGTGAGTCTTATTTTTGCATCACTTTTTTTGCAATTTGCAATAATGAAATTGGATGAATGGGAGGCAATTCTTTTGCAGTGATAAGAAAATTGAAGTAAATTGATTGTTATTAATTAATTTATAACTCCATGATTATAAAGTACTCCACTAAGGATTGAAACGATTTATCAAACTGCTGAATATAATGAAATAAGGACGTTATTGTTGTTCTGAAAACATAGAGCTATCCATTTTCCCATAAGAGGCGAATTGAAAATCTTCCGAAGCTCAACTTCCATGTATGAAATTAGCGAGTGCATATCCACAATGCCCAGAGCCTGTCGATCAATTGCTTTTCTTGAATAATTGGTCATGCCAATTTGGAATGTTCGTATCCTCTTGCAGTCTATGGTATATTTCATTAAAATATCTTAAATATCAGTGAAGATGTTATGGTTTTAATAAATAAAAAATTATGTTTTGAACATTGAATATCAGTCTTATAAATGTACTTTTAAATGCTTGCCTACTAGTAGTTTGCTACAATTTAAGGTTGTATGGAGTCAAAATTTTGGCAAACTATTTGAAGTTTTGACTTGGTCCTAATTGTTTCCCTTTCTTTGTTTGGCTGCTATTCAATTCTGCCAAATAAACGAAATTTTCGCATTCACTATTCATCATCAACATATATGAATAATGAGACCAAACAGAGAGATTGAGAAATAACTCCTCTCTATAGAAATGAAGTCCAATACAGTGTGTTCGAAATAAATTTAATGACCTCACTGAGACCAAGAAGTCATCAGTTAGAAGATAGGGAAATTCGAAAACAGCGCCAATTCCGTCGTTACACCGGGGCTTTGTATTAGTGGCACTGAAATTGTTGTCTTTCCCGACAGCGCCTCAAATGTAACAGTTCGTTGGGTTAAGATCTGGGGAGTTCGTGGGTCAAATGTCTGGACTGCTGTCAAGGTAAAAACTGATTGACGATCAGTTTTTGATTTTCCATGGAAAGGGTCGAATCTTGGTGAAATACACATGACCCGTAATTAGCGACTCTCGTCCTTTTCCAGTTCCTAATAGCCTCAGTGGTCAACGATCCCAAGTATGGATCTCAATGGCACATAAAATCTTCTTTAAAAAAATGTATTGGAAGGCACAAAATCACCCTCGAAGGAGGAGGAGGAGGACATAACCAAAAACCTCAACCGTTTGATGAATTTAGTCTTCATGACTCAAGGAATGCGTGCGTGCTATGTCCTCCGCTATTCATTTCGGTAAAAAAATTTACATTGGAAAGAGCCAGATAGCTTGTACTTCAGTAGGATGTTTCATTTTACCAAGTAACTTCGACGACTTTAACAGAAATCTGCTGCGCGAGCCCAATAATATCAGATCGTCTACTAAATACCTTTTTTCTAGCCCCAATAGTGTCGTAATCTTCATACAAGTTCTCTTGCTGATGTCAGATTGTTTTACCAGTGCTCAGATTGCATTTAACTGCAATCATAACCCAATTTTTTTGATTGTTATTGCCGTACAAGTTATTTGCTTTCATATAGAGAGTAGGCAAGGTGAGTAACGTGATAGTGGTCGAATATGACATACTGTCAACTTCCGGTTTATACTTTTTGCCGTATGAATATCGTTGCCCAGTGTGCACCACATTGAGTTAAGTTTATCGCACACCCTTGTATTCGAATACAAATGGTAATAATTAACCTAAATTTATGAGTAATCTTCAAACGTTTCCAATTCAATTTTTTATTGGTTCCAGTCATTATTTTGTTCGTAACTTCCCGTCCTGTTAACCAGGTGAATGGCTTTCCTATTTAACCCTATTTTATTCCCTTGCAACATTGAGTAGTTATTTGCAACCAGCAAAGTTACATGTTAGGTAATTTGTAATGATATAGACGCACCTGATTTTTAAAAGTTTGTTAATGCTCTTAACAAAATAAAAAAACATATAATTTTAAATTCCTCAAATAGTAAATTTATATTATTAATAGCGCTCATCTGCTTTTATTCTGTTAAAACACTTATTAAACAATTCATGCTGTTTGGGATAATGACTTTTCAACTTATTAACTAGTATCAGCAATTAAAATTTCTCCCATTTTATGGAGAAGAAGTTTTCATAAGATATTCCATGAAATTACAAATGGAATTTAAATCTATATAATCGAAATTTGAGAAAAGTCAGCCTAGTGCAAGGCTGGGTAATGTTATTTTTATATCTCATAGATAAATTATAGCTATCTTTCGATCAATGTGACGAAAAGATTACTAATCTATGAGCTATCAATTAAGGCTACTCTTCAGATCATTGATCTGCGTCTTTAAGTGGACATAAATGCACTTAACCCCTTTTTATGAAACTCTTTTGAAAGGGCATCTTGTCTTCTATGCACGTATTGCCATGTGTGGGCTCAGAGAGATAAATTTAATTTGCTTGGGGAAGCACCGATTTTAGCAAGACAAATTTAGTTCCTGGATTATGAACTAGTATGTGCAAAAAAATATTCCCCAAAATATGCATGGGATAGCACCTCAAGGCAGATTAAATGCTGTAGCTTGAAATTTGCGGCATTTAATTTCTGAGTTTTGAATTAATTTGAGTTCCATCTTCTGTTTCTTTTACTCATTAATTGTTGTTCTCACCAAGTGAATCATTTATGAAATTAGCCTTTACTTGCATCTATCACTTGGATAAGCAGTTCGGCAGGTGCAAATGTATTTGGTTTCAAAAGTCATTCATCACGCTATGTTTTGACAGTAAAAGAGGAAAAACTTGATGAATATAATTTGATTGGAACATATCAAATGCCTTTGTTCAGTATCATTTAAAGTTAGTTCATTTTAACTAACAATTTGAATTTATTTGAAGGATGCTTGGTTGTGCTTTTTTCTACTTATTGATCGATAAATTTCAATCGGTTCCTATATCGCTAAGTCCTTTTTTATCATCAAAAAAATTGAAGAATGAAGTTCTTTTCCAAGATTAGCGTTTAAAATATGTACGCAAAGATTCTCTTGATCTTGTAACCCAATTGGTCTCTGAGTGACCTTTTTAAGAAGAAATGCAAAGCGCCGAGGGGTGAGATTGGGGCTTACAATCTTGAAGACAGTTTTTCGCTCTGATCCAATGGCAGTTAAAGCTCTTTAACTTTAAAACCTTCATTTCTTGTAAGTTTTGAGAGCGCTCTAAAGCATGCTTGCATTCAGTTCATGTAAGTTGCAAATGTGGTTTTCAAGAGCAAGGGCTTGTGATCATTCACTCAGTTTTACGGGTCAGGGACTTGTCAAATGCAGTAAATTAGCCCAACTTAATTTTATTCAGTCCTCTTTTCTTTCAAAGCCGAATTATAGCCAGAAAATAAACCATATTTTAGGATAGCAACGATGTCGTTAATTACACAAACAAATGACAAATAAAGCACAATCGATGTAGCACATATGCGTGGGTGGCCATTCCTAAAATATTTGGCACAAACGTTGTAGCCTTTCATGGTTTTAAATAAAATCTGCCCTTCGTGATCCAAAGTAAGAATGGCTCCTTGCACCATTTTCTGTGCTCATTATTTTGACAAATCTTCGGCTTTTTAGGTAGCTACTGATTTTTAGTAGGCATGTCATTCACGATACGTGCAAAAGCACAGTTCAAAGTAAACCCGACCCAAAATAACTTGAAATTCGTGCCCACATTTTGCTAAAAAGCGTATCAGGAAGCTTGCTTTGACTGTTTCAAAGTTGAATTTTTTACTTATTTTGCCATTACAATTACCTAGAAAAAATTCGATTCCAATATTAAGCCACATACATTTTTCATTAGTATTTATATTCATTTTATATTACAACTTCCGGGAATTGATGAAATAGTGAAGAAATTTTACAAGTTCTTTTTTCTCCCCTATTCCTCATTAATATTTACTAAAATAGAAATCGCATTGAGTGCAAGTAGCAATAAAAGGACAAGTGAATTGTGTGCCCTGTACTGGGACCATAAAGAGCGCAACTGCGACAGACGAATCGAGCCGCTTGATGAGTAATCAGGTCGCTAGGCTGCGATGACTCATTGCAGGTGAAATTGGAAAATTATGCCAACAACAATAAATGAAAACCAAGCGGAAATACATTAAAACGCCTATAATTGGGCAATATTAAAAAAAGTAAATTAATTATTTTTCAAAGAGTTTTCAGGAAGTAATTCGAGTGAGAAATTCGAACAAAAAGTAAGATATAATTACCTTGTAGTCAATGGTATGCACTTGTATGTCCAACAACCTTTCTCGCTTACAATATTAATAGCTTGATGAACATTTATTTCACAATTTCGGGGAGTTGAAAGCAAGTGGGTAGGACTCGTTTGTTTCAACTCTTATACGCAAGAAAAATCACTGCTAAAAGTGCATTATTATTCTTTCTCAAAAGGGAAACGATTTTTTAAGTCGTAAAAAATTTGTCATTTACCATATCTGTTTTAATTAGCTAAGGGAACTGATTACTGCTCTTGTAGGTCAAAACCTCGGATATGGATTCGTTAATTATGTAAATGCAAAAGATGCTGAGAGGGCAATCACTACTCTCAATGGTCTTCGCTTACACAATAAAACAATCAAAGTAAGTACAACTATTCATAATTTGTGCCCTTGCCAAATGAAAGTAATCATATTATCATTATGGATGTTCATTACCATTTGTTATAAGTCAGCAAACCAAGTTTACTGTAATTGTTGAAGCAGGTTAACATTATTAATTAGCAGGTTTAAGGAGTTTTGGGGTATGTAGAGGGTAAAGATTAGATAAAGCCAGCATTCAAATAGCAAGCAATAGAAAAAATGAGAAATTCTGGGAGCAAACAATTAGTTTCCTGCCAGGGAAGCTGTCTGTGGGATCTGCGATGGGAAAATAAAAATGATAGTTAATCAAATTTTATGAGAAAAATTATTTAAGATTAAGAATTATAGTCCAGAAATGTTTTCTTTGAGCTTTTAAGGATAACCGTTTCTTGGTTTGCCTAGGAGTTTAATGGACACATCAATATAGGCATGGAGATATTATCCTCCGGACTAATAGCGTTCTACTTATCGTCTAGTTGGACAAAAGCACTAATTAGTACAATAATTTAGTGATTAAAGGTTAATTGACCTTTTCTAAAATTTATATAATTAGAATTGCAATTACAAAAAAAGAGAAAATCATGCCAAAAATAACTGTTTTTTAATGCAATTTACTAAAAAATCAAGATACACCAAAATTTTTAGGACTTTAATTGAATTAAGAGAAAAATCTGGTAGAATTTTCTCAATTTTTTTTCCTTCCAATTGATGAAATAATACAAGTAACCCCCACCCTCACCTTTTCTTCAAAAAGAACACTTTAACATGGTTGGAATTGACATTTGGCATGCTCGAATTCTGGTTATATTTCCAGGAAGTAGATGAGGATTTATGACCGAAATGTGAGATGATATTCCCCGATAACCACAAACCATATTTTACTTTCATGACTAAGCAGGGAATATAATTTGTGGTTCACAACAAGTCAAAATAGCACTGATATATCTATGAACCACCAAAATAAGAGCTCCCGTTTTCATAATTTTGATAATGTTTATTATTCATTTAGCCCATTGTAAAGATGTGAGAGTTGAGTCCGAATCTCGTCCGTAAAAAACGGCTTTAGCGGACTTTGAGATATTACTTCACGTAACTTTTGGTCATTCTACACTTAAATATGAAGCCATGGATTTGACCGAATTAGGAGATCAAGATTGTAGTGAAGACTACAGAAGGAAAAGGTCAGGTACAATAGAAATTAAAAATTGCTAGAGTAGGGAATAAATCATAGTGTCGAGTGATTGATAACGGAGTCACTTTAAACAGACCGAATAAAAGTACACAGAGTCCTGTTGACCGTCTTAGTTGCTTCAGTTAGGCCGTACGCGTCAATCTAATAGGAAACCAACTAAAGGCATCATTACAGCCATACGTAAATGCCAAAGTATATGTCCTTCAGGAATGTTGCCAGCTTAACCGAAAGTTGGCATTATTAGACAATGGATATGTTCTCTATATATCAAATTTCAATTTGCCAATATAGTAACCACCAAAAATCATTAAATACTAGATTTCGGGATTCTTGCACGTAATTAGTCCAGAGCTCCTTGACGTGGCTACTAAAAATTAACTTTACCAGGATTTTCGAAAATTCGTTCGGATGGGCGGTTAGTTGGTTCCAAAAAATTGTTTCATGAAATGGAATTTTCTGTCAAACCGCCTTGGGCGGATTTTCGGCATACCCGGTAATTATCATCGGCGAGCATGCTCTTTATAGCTAAAATATTCGTCCTAGTTTCTACTAGTTAGGAGTGAGGTAGGAAACCCTATGAATGAGAGCAGAGTCTATTTAAGTCATTGATCTTCATCGGACAGCACGATGCAGATAAAATAAGATGAGAAGTGAGGGATAGATATATGGATTGATGTCAATTAGTTTAACGGAATACTGTATGTTGTCAAATAAATGAGGACAGTGGACAACACGGACGTTCATGACGACCGAAGTGACGACATTAATGTCCATTATTACAGATCCAGTGATAAGGGTGACTAACCATGCTGGCTGAATCGAGTTAATAAGCAAGGTGGTATAATGTAGGTTTCTCATAAGAGTGCCTTCAGGATAACTTTCCACTGAAACAACCCTTGTGATCAATTCTCCTAATAGGTTTTGAACTTCAATTTATGTGTAAGGTCAAGTGGGAGTATCGTCACTATGGGAAGAAGAGGAAACCCGTAAGCTACTCCATTTTCCATATGCTAGGTCATTTCAGGTTCATGATATCGCACTTAAAACTCAATTCAACTTGGAAATTTTTTGGGTTTTAACTGGTATTCCCTACTCAGTTTGAGTATTGGTAAAAGCCCAATTTATCCAAAATTTGCACTAGAATCATAAAATGCGTTTCGAATTGCATGTTTCTCAATTGTCTTGAATAAGTTAAACCTCAAATCAACTATTTAAAAGGGGAATTATTTTTGATTTTGTTTGTAAATGACAGAAATTCCAAAATGGAATTTAATTTTTTTAACGCGCGGTTCTAACCATCATTTGTTAAATAATTTGGAATTCAAATATCGATGCTTAAAATCAACTTTATGTTTCTCAAAAATTGTTGTTGTTCTTTTCATAGGTTTCATTGGCTCGACCAAGCTCGGAATCGATAAAGGGGGCAAATCTTTATATATCTGGTTTGCCAAAACCCTATACACAACAGGACATGGAAAAACTATTTACCTGCTGTGGAAAAATTATAACCTCACGAATTCTTTATGATAGCAATACAGGTTAGAACATTTCTCTTCATTAGAAGAAAGGGGTATTGTTTATCTGATTAATTTACTCCAGAGTATACATTTTCTTGTTTCGTCAAAATATCGTGAAAACATGCCAACATTATTGTTTACATACACCATGCTAATCTTCATGTCAGTCCCTGATGTTTTAGAAACGTTAATCAGGGGAGAATATCTAACCATATGAGGCCTGTTTCAAAAGTGTGTATTCCAAATTTGCTTTTAATTTTCCTTTTCAGCAGTCATAATTTTTGCAAAAATATAGCAGAAATCAACGAACAGAAGGTAGGGTTTATCGATTGCTTTAAAAGCTTTAATTTTTGTAGTGGACAGTTTCAAACTGATTATACCACAGTTTTGATGAATTTCTCGTCCAATTTCACATCTTTAAACGATCATTTAGTTTATTTATCTCCCACTCATAGGCCGAAAATGCTATTTCCATCGTGGGAGTGTAAAAATAATCCAATATAGGCAAGGAAACGAAATAAAAGTCGAGGTTAAATTCAATATTTCACAGTAATCTTACAAAGTTATATTGCATTAACTAGACCTTCGAGCCTGGCTCTTTTTCACTGGACGAACCCCTCTTTTACGATGTTTGGCGATTATTATTAAATATGCAATCGTGTTGAGCATTTAATCGTTGCAGGTTTCTTTTCTTCCAATTTCCAAGATAAGCTCTAATACGACTTTAAATATCTATTTTAGTTCAAAATTAATTTTTTCCAAAACTTCAAGTGATTAAAAATCATTTAACTTAAATAAAGACGCGAATGTGGTTCGCATCAATTGTCTGAATATCTAGTTCAAATCACATGTCTTTTGACAAATGATCCCGTAGGAAATTTGAATAAATTAATATTTATAATGAAGATTTTTAGAGAGTCGTTTATTTGATGTTCTTTTTCGTGTTCAATTAACATCAAATTTCTAATGTTTGACCCAATGATTTAAGTGTGCTTGACTTTAATTTTGTCAAAGTATTAAGAAATTTACTTAAACCAATTAGTATTAAATTTTTTAAAGTCATTTTCAAAGCTTCATTTACTAGTTATGTAATCATCACGCAAATTGAGATGTATATGTCGGTTTGAGAATTCTTGCACAATGGGAAATTGACAGCGAAAACGCCCAACATTTTGGGTCAGGCAACCTTTCTACTTTCTGTCCATATTTAAACGTGAGAAAATTTATCGCTGCCTTTGTGGCTTGTGTGGTTGAATTGCCTCTCACATCAATTATAAGGTTGATATATAATCGAATTGAGATAGTTTAATTAAACTATATTTATCGAAATATTCTACGTAAAATTTTCTTACCTTTATTGTGCATTGAACTAAAAGGCATAATGACAAAATACAAATTTCATGTCGGTAGCGCGTTATTTAATTCATTATTTTCGGTTCGTAGCAGATTGCCACACGAATAAGCTCTGACTTAAGCTAAGAAATCTCTGTAACTAAACATCCCAATGTGGATAGGCTCCCACAATTATTGAAACTGTCTCCCTGGGAATGAAGAAGCAGAGAGGGTAGAGTGGGTATAGCGTCCTTTCTGAGATTGCCATCACATCAAACATGATTATTAATTAGATATTTTTAGCATAACTTGAATAAAAATTAATATCCGACTAACTAAGAAGTCCTCTGCACGCACAATCGCATTCTCCAGGGTTGTTCGCATTTGTAATGGGTGCACTTCAGGCTGGAGCTAGGTTTGATGGGTGTTAGGGAAAATTAATTCATCAATGGAATTTTATTTCCTAGATACTTGCTAAATTATTTGAAAATGAATAACATGTACGCATGGAATTCTGTGTCTGCATAAACAGAATGCTGTTTTGCATCAACAATAGTGCTTTTGCAGAAAAATGATTTCAAAAAATGTTAATTTAATCCAATTGTTGTTCGAATAATGAAATCAACTAATTAATATTTAAAGTAAGGCCATTTTAGAAGGTACGTACTTAAAGACTGAAATAGCAAATGGATAATAAATTATCATATTCTGTACTATATAAAATACGAAGACCTTTTCGGAATAAAATGCTTCGGAGTAAATAAAAGTAGCTATACCAATCCACTAGGTTATTCTGTTTCTTTTTAGTCTTTTTTGGTGTGACGAGTTGATCGTCAGGCATTTTGGATTAGGAAACATTTATAAAACTTTGAAATTGTTTATAGCAAAGTTACTTAGAGTTTGAAAGTGGCTATTTATTCGTTGAAAAAATACATATATATTAGCTTTATCGCAAATAACCACGATTCTAATGGCATTGACTTTTACTCGAGTGGTGGAAAGGGTTTGCTAACTAGAATGAACTATTTTTATCCGAAATGTCCTTGAATACGCATTTTCATCATACCTAGAGGCCTTCTCAACGGTGCCCTATTTCGGCTTCCAAACGGAGGACTGGTGCGTGGGAGGCAGCAAAGCTATAACAAATTGACGGAAAATGTAATTTTACATGAGAGAATGACTATCAACACACAACTGAAAGATGAGAGAAGATCTTTAATCAGCCTAAAACTTGTTGGATGTAAATTTTAAAAGATTGCTTCAAGAAGGCGGAAAACTTTAAGCATGAGATGTTGGAATGGCAATCCGCAACATATTTTTCATTCTCACTCTAAATTCATGTCTACTTTGTGAAGAAAGGATGCATTTTCGTCGCCGACAATTCTTTCATACATTTTTCTTCAAAATACAATACTATGTTTAAATTGGCTAAGTAAACAGCCTAAATTGTGGGAAAGCATACGGTGGGAAGTGAATCTTCGAAGCAATTAAACAGCCCGCTTCAAAGCATTAAATTTTGACAGCTTTACATTTATAAATGCTTTTAATAAATTTTCTGCAGTAAGGGAATTATTATAGCAAAAATATTTAAAGCGTATACATACCAGTATGAATAAAGAATGTTAAAAAATTTAATAGTTCGCCCAAACAGACTCCATATTGTGATAAATTTTAATGAACATTAAGCTGCATTATTATAATGAATGCACAATGAAAAAATCGAT
The DNA here is from genome assembly GCA_900617975.1 of Rodentolepis nana. Classification (NCBI taxonomy): domain Eukaryota; kingdom Metazoa; phylum Platyhelminthes; class Cestoda; order Cyclophyllidea; family Hymenolepididae; genus Rodentolepis; species Rodentolepis nana. The sequence continues at coordinate 3,919 of UZAE01012399.1, read as the reverse complement.
TAACAAGGTAAGATTTTCTTGAAAAGCTTAGTATATTGTTACCAACCTGTTACGATATTATTATTTTAAATGGCAGACTTTATGATATATATCATTAACACTTGCCCAAATAATACATATAAACAGATATAGTTTATTTATTCTAGTGGCTGTTTGATGTGTTCGTCGACAGATTGAGTTTGAAGCGATCTCTGTCTGTGAAAAATTGAATTTAAAATTTAATCGATTGTGTGTGTTTAGTGATGAAAGTACCCATTAAATTAAATCAAGCAAGATTAGCCTTGGAAGATGTTGTTTATGTTTGTCGTTGCTAAAAGAGTCTTTTTGACGGATTCGTAGTAAACCTAGAAACTTTTTTCTACAACAAGCGCGCGATTATATGCCACTTTCATTCACAAGAACTGCATATTTTCTTTGTGTTAGCTTCCGTAGTTGAGATTGTGGTTGAAGCAAAAAACTATTTCTCAGCCTTGAGAGAGGTGTGTAAATGAAAAGCTAAAAGAAAAGTACATTACCGTACTAGATTTATTTATGTTTTATCTTTTTAGTAAAAGTATCATATTTATCTTCATATTCATTGATTTTCAGTTTATTTTGTGTTCAGATTATTGACTGTAAACGACCGCAGTCTATGCGATGAAAAAAGTTTTAGTATCATCACTGCATTATCAATAGCCCATTAAGTTGAGAAATAAAGTGGTGAAAATCTGCCCTTTCTTATACGTTTTAAACGCATTTATATCAAGATTGATATCTCCAAAGTAATCAAAGTTTGATATTCGTAAGAACAGTAGATACTGGCTAAACCCAATTCGTATGATATGGATGATGAGGCTTGATTAAACTACCTCGCAGGTCTTTCCCGTGGAGTCGGCTTCATCCGATTCGATCAGCGATCTGAGGCTGAGCATGCGATTCGGCATCTTAACGGAATCGTACCTCCAGGTTTCACAGATCCCATTACAGTTAAGCTTGCCAATTCTCCCTCAGGAGGCGGAGGCTGCAAGAGTGGTATGTCAAGCGTGGTCGGTGGATTGGTCACCCCAGCAATAATGCATCCAAATTATCACCAGCATCACCAAGGTCTTCTACTGGCTGCAGCAGCTGCAGCGGCGACTTCTGCTGGATCAAACGATGGAAAGCCAATTCCACCTCAGACTACATTACCCCCACCTCCACATTCGGCGCCACCTCTCGCTGGAATTACTTTTATGTATCAGGTTGGACAATGATTTTATATAAGAAATTTTTTAGTTTACAATACTGCACCTAGTGTTTAGAGTGGAGTGTGGAATGGTCATAAATGGTGTGTCAATAAGCGATGGTACATCCTGTCATTTTTTAAACCGAGTACTTATCTAGATATGCAGCCCTGCCTTAAAATTAAAAGGCAAAAATTTCCACACGTCTTATTAAATGTACTTTTTCAACTCTTCAATGTTCAATGTTATCAGATAGCATTTCATTTTTTGCTGTTTCATGCGCGCAATAAAATTAATGGATAATGCGATTTAATGCAGATCGTTGCTGATCAGAATCCAAATCTTATAACTGTACAATAAACTGGATTACCATCTTGTGTATCAAACAAATTAATTGAGGCAGTACATGATATCCGTACGGTTTTTTCCACAGAAGTTAATTTTCTAAAATCTTAATTTAACCATGTTTGATTAACATGATGGGTCAAATGTGTGATACTGAAGCTTTCTTTTAACTTTGTTCTATTCTAAGGCAATGAGAATACCATTTTTTGATTCTTAAAAGTTTTTGCATGCATGTGATCGCGTAAATAGAAGAAAAAGTGTACTATCAGATGAGTTCGCTAAAGCGATAGTAAGGCGCATTTTTGCAAGTATAGAAAACAGCTTCTTTGGGGGACTTAATACTGTGGGAAATTTGAGGTGCCATTCTTTATCGGAAAAGCAATATGCTTATTTAAATTTTTTGCTTATTTAATTCGATTTGAGTGAGTTTTGTGCATTTGACGTCAACATGAAGGATCGGTCAATTAGCATTAATAAATGCACATAAAGGCTTCCATCCGCATGTGTATGAGTTAGAACACTCCCACTTCAAGTTTCCTGTTTACCTATGCGGTAAAGCGTAGAATCTGAAAAATAAGTTCAGCGATTTGTGCAAAAATAGAACGGATTAGCAGTCGGGTTATTCATTTAAATATAACGTTTTATCAGCAAAAAATTCGTGAGAACCAAGATCTGTCCCTTTTGGATATGAAAAATTAGGTGCAAACGTTGAAACTCTTGATTAATTAAAACGCGCGAGATAACAAATGTGCTTCAAATAGGAGAATATTTGTAAGAATTTTAATAGTCTTATTTTTTCTAAATTAAAAAATTTCCACATTTTGATTTTTCGTAAGGAGTTTACCAAACTGCGTAACTTTAGAATTTTTATGAGCTCCATTTTCGAGTGATTTTAGGTACATCACATTCAGAACTTGGTTATAAGTTATTTTAATTAAATGGCTATTCAACACGCAGCTTTCTGCAGGCTTGTTGGTGAGTCTATTGAAGGCGATTGATTTTAATATTGAAATATCTGCAGTAGGTTAGAGTTACAGTAAATACTTTACTTATAGAAGCATTCACTATGTAGGTCCTCACATATGGATGAGTATTCGTTAACCAGTTTTATAAAGTAACGATATTCAATTCGCTTAAGAATGGGGCTAAGCCAGTAAAACGCCTCAAAAATGAATCTTAATTCTCGCGGACTTATATTCCAATTTAAATCAGTTTCATTATTCTATTATGCCTTAAGAAGAAAAAGGTATATAATGAATATGTTGTTATGGAAGTCAAAATGATTCGGTGTCCAGCCCTAAAGACAAGGACGGAAAGCCAAAGATACTGGGAAGAAAGAAGACTGCTAATGATTTGTTATGAATTAACTGCTATAAATGTACCCCCCCCCCACTTGGGGGAAGTTGAAGTCAAAGATTAAGGGCTAATGATAAATATCATAAAGCCTGCCATTTGAAATAAATAAAATATGTTGTTATGGTATTGTAACACCACAACTTTGCTATATGCATAGTAATATATCTTCGTGTTGTTGGAGGAAAAGTTTTTATTTTCAAATTTTAATTTCCATTCGGGTATTTTTTAATCAACAAATCATAATAAACGGAATTTTTAGGTTATGAAACACACAATTTGCTCATTGATAGTGCAGCATATTTGAATTATAGGAATTGGAGCTGAATTGCTATCTTAATAGTTAATTTGTTTTTAAGCATAGTAATCCGAAAATTAGTATTAAGCAAATTCGGACAATGAGAAAAAATAACCCAAAATACTAGAAGGATAAAATGTGTATATGTAAGCATATCACTTGTAGCGGATTACTACCTTAGTAAAGCCTGACTGACTCAGAAATCTCTATGGCAAATTCTCCAACATCTAGCTAGACTCCCAGAACCAGCTAACCTATAGCCCAGCTATGAAGGAAACAGACGTTTAGCACGAAGCACGTTTATTCAGTAGATAAACCACGCAAGAAGTGTATACAGGAAGGGAACCCAGTCATACAACATGGCGGCTTTCGGTAAAACAAAAAGGGGGCATTGAGCTGCTATTGGCTGCGTGCTCTTGTCCTCAGTCCGTACGCGAAATTGTACGGCCGCACCTCAAGCCTATGTGTACACGCATGCGATGACGTGTCCCACACACTTTTAAGGAAGAATGGCACTTGACACCCTTATATCTTAAGTTCTGATTTTTTTCATTTTTCCTGTTCAAAAATTAAAACTTAAACCTTTAACAAAGGTGAATACTCTAAGTTAGCCTAGAAAACTGGTAATTGAAAATATATTTTGGTGGAAATGAGATTTTGGTTTCATTATAAGTCGACCAGAGCTCAAAATCTGGGTAAGTAATTCTAATTTAAAAACTAT
>UZAE01012398.1:29976-43387 GCA_900617975.1 Rodentolepis nana | reverse complement strand
ATGAATTATAATACAGGATTTTGTTGACTGTGGGGTATGCGATAGACTTACCTCCTCGTGGTGCACCCTGGGCAACGTATACTCATGCGGCAAAAAAGTCTATTAACCGGGAGTTGACTTCTGACTTCAAACTGCCATGATCCCACTGTATGTCATATTCGACTACTTTCACAGTACTCACCTCACCTCTTTTCTACCTTTCTACCTTCATCTTTGAAACACTCTTCCGTTTCCTCCCCACCCCCTCTCTACTTTCTTTCACTTTGATGTTCCTTCCCCTCTGTGAAGCCCGAAGTCAACTAAAGGGCTAATGTTAACCATCAAGACGCCTGCCATTTGATATAAATAAATCAATTTTGTTGACTGTTTCCTATTTGGCTTAGTTATACCATATGCGGTCGAACTAACTGGTATAATACATGAAACATTTACTTTGACCCTTATAAGATATTTAGTCTGATAATGCTAATCTTATAAGTAGACATTTATTATCTGAGTCATACAACTACCTTGCCGCTTGGTATTGGATTTGATCTCACAGTGAAGAGAAAACTGAGCTGTTCGTTGGAATTTGCAGAATGTGATAATTTAGACAACGGATCACCAGATAACTGACGTTTAGTTCATCATGCCATGACTTCTCAAAGTAATTATGTAGAAGCGACATCATGATGCCTTGAAATCGTATTCCATGCATATCAGTGTTTTCCTTTACGCTTATATAGCCAACAGATAGTTTTTAATATCGACTTACCAATCTAATTTTTTCACCAGTACTTGTAAAACAGAATACAATAAAGGCATCTTAGCGATTCATAATTAATTTTCATCAGTTTAAGAAGATCCAAATAACGCTAAATATCTTAAGAAACACTTGGACCCAACCTCAGGAAAGTTAGAGTATTATTACCCTTCATTCTTAAATAAATGGCGCATTCAACCTCGGATGATATCTACACCTAGAAACAAAGTAAAATCAATAAAAACCTGACGCACAACAGCTATAAAGCAAGACTTATACGTCAGGTTTAAAAGATAAATGTCAAAGAGGGATTCGATCTAATTAATGGTGCTTTGTTAGTTCTCTCGAGACCACAATTGCGTGCAAACATAACTCTTATATGAGCAATCATTCAAAGCGTTGTAACTGTGCGGAACAGCGGTATAAACACTAGCCGCGCCGTTTACAGTACAACTTAATCTAAGCGACGAATTGTAAATACAGCGCAAGCACACTGTTTATTTCCAAAAGATTAGATTTATAGGCCTTGTGAGATATATATGTCTTCAAAATTTAGCGGAAATGTTAAAGCTGAAATTATTAGTTACCTATAAGTTTGCTGGGTTCAGTTAATGGTTGCCCGATACGAATACGAGCATGTTCACTTTATAGTCTGCAGAAAAGAACTGTCCATCAGATGCTATCACTTTCTATTTTAGTAGATAGGACAAACGAAGACTTAAAAATATCAAATAGCAATTACTGAACTTGGACAGTATAAGAGGGTTTTCTGGTTATTTTAACACTACAGACTTATTAGGTATTGTAACACTTACTAGGATTGACCACTCTGAAATGTTTAATTAACGGAGCTTCGGTTGGCCCTGATGGAATAACTTAACATCTTACATCGCCCTAGATGCACGGGCTTGATGGTGTCTAAATGGCAAGAATGTGGGCATTGCAGTAATTTTTGATGAATGAGCTTCAAAAATACAATTAGTACGTTGAAAAGTCAAGAAATAAACCCATTCTTATATTTATGAATGACCTAACACAGCGGGCAGCTTATCCACTCCAAACAAAGGTAAAACCATATGTATCGAAACTACTACTATTGATAGCTATTATTATGCGCTAGTACACAAAGCAAAGAGGACATTCTATTGTACAAAATGAAAAAAGGAGGCACATTGGAAGCACAGTGTAATTTTGTTGGAGTGGGGGTGGGGGGGGGGGGGGGGGGGGGGGAGTGTACGTATTTCTATACACCGGGACGAACAGTAGGTTAAAAGCTACGAACCTTCTCGAAAGGCACAATGAACCAGGCCGCACGCTTGCCTGAAAGGAAAAAAAGAAAAGCATAGCTTAAAATGTTCTTCTTCAAAATTGTGCTTTAATATTCACAGGCTAATATCTGGTAGAAAAACACTGATTATACTGAATTAATTCTTCCCCCTTTCAATGCATAAGACTGAAAATACATAATTCCCATATAAATCAAAAATATTTGTTTTGTCAGGCTTTTATAAACCAAAATGAATACATTAGAACGGGCTAATGGCTACCAAATTCCTCTGCATTCCTACAAATGCTAGAGATTTTTGGGAGAGTATGGGCTAGATTGTAATCATATTTTGGATAAGGTGTATAAAGTAAACAAAAATTACACATTATTAAAAAATCACAAATTGAAATAGTATTACGAATGAAATCAACACTACTGAAGTACGAATAAACCAATACACCACGAATTCGCATAATTAACAAAATTTCAATAAGTTGAAAGAGTTTAGGTTTACTCGTTAAAACGATTTTAATAGAAGTAGTAAGTCAAAAGAGAAATAAACGCTTACTTCAGGACAGTTTCATCGAAGTAGCCTAGCTTCATAGGCCAATTGGAGACAATGAAAATTTAGCAAGAAGGGAATTTCAGGAATAGTTGGTAAAGCTTTAGTAATTTGTCACATTAGCATTCAATTAAGAAATTAAATCGAATACACTAAGAGCCTTTTCTGTGCTCTCATAGTTATATCCCCCCCCCCCCACCCCCCACCCAAGCGCTGAGGTGTCGATTTTGTTGAACAGGAAAGGGAGAACATCTGGAGGCCAAGATAACTTCCTCGGCCTTTTAGATGAGCCTATTGCAGCGATCAGGTTTCAATAGTAGTGCCATTTTAAAGCCACGTCAATGATTGTGAGAAAGAAATCTAAGCAAACCGAGGTGGATATATGCAACACTTGTTTGTATTTTAAGCTTTGTAATTCCATCTTCCTTTGACAACACTTTCTACAAAGCGCATGAACCACAAGCAGGCGAAATAAAAAGGATTACACTTCCGCTCTATATGTTCGCATTCAACCCACAAAATGTTATGCTTTGATTTATAAGAACAAGATCACTATCGATTTTCCACGTGAAACGTAGTGCTGTTTTGCTCTTCACTCACTATTAGTGGTAGCAAATGAGAGTGCCATTGATACTGTATACTCTTGTGAAGAGGTATGAGTAAACAGAAGCACCGCACAAAGACTTCGCTTTACTCACTATTTTGTGCATCAAAGCATACGACCTTGAATATACTACAGTGACTTTTGTTAGCCACCTTTGATTCGGTTAAATGTACCATAGTTCGAACTTTGTTGCACTTTACTCCAGGACGTTTAAAAATACTTCGTTATGAGTGAGTTAACAGGATAACTCGAACTGATGCAAGCCTATGTGAGTAAGACTGGCATTTCTCTGTCATCGAATACGTCTAATTTGTTTGTCTAATAAGTAGCGATTGACACAATAGAATATGATCTGCTCCAATGAGGACGCGTTCCATTCGAGACTTGAGGTTTTGTAAGTATTCTCACTAGGATGTACTAATTACGGAATTCACTAACACATAGATCCATAAAATGCAGCATGATTCGTTGGGAATATATCAATTTTAACAATCTCTAAACAATACCTAAATTTTAACAAAAAATATTATGCGGCTCTATAAGCAAGACAAAGACAAATTGTCTATGGTAAATAGTTATGATAAACAACCTCACCTTTGAGTTAATCTAAATCAGCTCCAAGCTTAAGTAAGAATGGCACCAATCAGTTTGATTAAAAAAAACAAAAAAAATACCGAAAAAGCGTTCCAAGCAAATGATAACACAAAGGCAGGCATCAAAGTCATGCAATTGATAGTAGAAAATATAATGTAAGAACAAATCACAGTGACCTTAATAAGTGCAAATTTGTCTCCAATACAAATTACTCTATAAGGAAGCGTAATAGACTAATCACCCGAAAAGGACGTGTTAAGGCCAATTATCACTTAGAAAAAGGACATCTGCTGGTGACAAATTTGCTGAGACACATTCAAACAACTATTCAGACATTTTTAACTAAATACGTTTTGCAGTTCAACGAAACACATCAACTTACCAATTTGCAGAATACTAAATCCAGTGGCAAGATCAGCCGCCTTCCAGGCTTCTTCAATTACTCCGGGCTCAAGAGCCGCAAGTTTCTTCCTCAAGCATGATCTCTCTTTGCAGTCCTTACAGGACTCTTTCATAGGTACCGCATAGGGAGACGGCTTCAGCAGGCAGTGTCCATTCAGCGTTAGACCCCTCTCCTCCACTGAGAGACCAATTCCACGATCAATACCACTGGAGAGGGCTGACTTGAGCACCTCATGGAGACGATCGATTGGTGATGCATCAAAGGGCACCTTGTCGTGAATGACTGGTAGGGGACCATCTGTAGGTGCTGAGTAATGAGCCAAACAGGTTACAAGGAAATTGCGTTCAGTGGGAGTTAGGCCCTCGGAGAGGGCAAGCATGGGATGCTGGTGAGTGGTGTTGACGGAACTTGAAGCGTAAAGAACGCGAGATGCCAGTTCACTGGCTTGAAGGCAACCGGCTGAAGGGGATAAAAGATAAAGTTAATGCAAGGGCGTATTTTACGACTTGAAATTGCAATTCTGAAACTAGACAACTTCAAGAGTAATAAAGAATCCGATGCACTTCTATCCATAGAGAGAGCAATAAATGTCAAGACAATAAAAATGCTAGATTTAATGAGTGTGTGCCTTGGAATTTTATAGTACAGCAAGTTTGTTCACCATTCAAGGGAAATTTACAAATTTATAATTGTAATAAAATGCACATGGTCGATAAAGTGAAGGCCTGCTACACACGAAAGATGGGAGACGGTTGAAAAGTGCAAGTTATCATATTGCGAGGGAGGCAGTATTCGCAAATACCACAAGTAAGGAGGGAAGAGAAGATCTCAAGAAAATGCACCTATTTACGTATCTACCGGACCATATAAAAAAGCGTCAGGTCGTAACTACGTGAACCATTTCTAAATGATCGCGCTGTGTCAATAACGTCAAGTGGTGTGTATGTGTGTGAATAAGTGTTTTCTAGGCTAAATAGAAATCGAGGAGAAAAGAATAAAACTGCCCATTAATTATTTTGAGTGCTCGTCGACTCGTAAATGGCGAGACTGTCCAAATGTCATTAGAAAAGCTTACTGATTAAATAAAATTGCTAGTCAAAATAGCAATTAGAAGTAACTCCGGTGGACACCGCACTTGTCACGCATTAATGAAATTAAGGCAAACTTTTGAGAAATACATCAGATCAATCAATAGGAAAACCGCTGACTAGTTTTAAGCAGCTCAAGTTTTCAAAATAGATCTGAATAATGGGGAAAATTTAAAAATTCCAAAGCGAAATCTAAACTTTCCCGAATTTGGGATATTAAGGCTGTGCAAATAATGTAACGCCAGTCATAGTGAGTAATACAAATAACCAACCTCCATGAACAAGGAGAGTGACTTCTTGAGCTATAGCACGCTGAGCAGGACGACGTGATGGATTGTTCTGAAAGGGGGAAAAAGAGAGTACATACCCATGCGAATAAACCAAGGCATGGAGCCTAAAATTATTACTTCTCACACTTCAAAAGACAAGCTATAATGAGAGAGAGCTTCTAGAAATTAGGTAATTTAGACCAAACATTTATGGAGACCATCGATCGATATCAGACAAAAAAACACGAATAAGTCTTCCAGACATGAATTAACACTTAACAACACTTGCAGATACGTATGCTTACATATTTCGTAAATGGTACAAATTGGAATAGTTTGTGCTTCTGTCGTAATGAAGTAATTTTATAAATATTGAGTGAAAGTGCAATTCAAGAGTGTGATTAGAAACAAACCAACCTTCTGTTCAGTCAGTATGGCGTCAATCTCTTCTGTTGAGAAGAAAGTTAGACATTTAATGAATGTAGGTGACATAAATTTGTCGGGAAGATTGAGTAACTTCTGATAGAAGTGGAAGGGACGGAGTTTAGCAGGATTCAGCCATATCACATCGTCCGGATTGTTGGAAGTAGTCTTCCCAACTTTGGTACCGTCTGGAGCCAAGAGCAATGGGACAGTCAGACCTGAATTTATAAAACAAAGCAAAATCAATTACTCTATTTCGAAAGAAATTTCCTATATCACTCAAGTAGATGATTCCAAGTTATCAATGGCAGAGAATCAACACTTTAAAAGGCATTTCTGTCAAGTTAGTTGTGACCGCTTCGATACTCATTGACTCAAGCACGTTAATTAGAATCGTCAATAACTCGGCTTAGCATTAAACAATTCAAACTGAACCAGTCAATCTTAATCAGTGGTATTATAACGCTTTTGCTATGCCCAAAGCATTCCCCATAAACAAGCTTGAATCTGAAAAAATTTAGAATCGTTTATTCAGAAGTGACGTAGAATGCCCTATACTTACAATGACCATTACGAGACCAGATACAGAATACGTTCAACGCCGTCTAAGAATTAGTTTAACTTGGAATAGAATGGCCCAGTATCTAATCCGCAAAACTATGTTTTTGTTGCCCTATCGAACAGAGAGAATCCGAAGATCAGATAAATGGCGAAAGTGTTTGTATGAACTACTTGGGGGCGAGCATAATGGTGACTAAGAGTCAATTAAAAGGAAAATCGATGAGGTCGTCCAGACGGGACAGTCAAGAAACAAAAATTGGCAAAATTTGACGTGTTTCTAACAAAAATGTGAATAAAGAATACTTTTCTGAACAAAAAACAACTATTTCGATCATAAGCATGACAATGACGTACTATTATACATTTGGCCAAATGCCTCAAACGACGATAGTTCAAAGGATTATAAATAAGGTATATGCTAAGAAAGTACAGTTAGGATACCTGATTGCCAGCAGTATGGAAGTCCATGACTGAGCCTTCATGAAAACACCTACTACTTATTTTGGCCATGCAAGTTTTTCATAAGGGAAGTTACAAAAATGTATTTCAATAAGGCATCGATGTTTTCAATAACAGCAAATATATATATATATATATATATATATATATATATATATATATATATATATATCCAACACAAATGCGTAGCTTACCGAAAGCACTTTCCGCAAGTTTGCGCCTAATGAGAGCGATTCCAGTATCAATATTCCCAATTTGGTCATTACCACCGAGCTAAGAGGAAACAAATAGATGCATAATCCCATCACTCACTTGAACATTACAAGAGTGGCATTGATACAGATAAGCGAAATCATAAGCTTGTAGCATTGGATACAAAAATTCATGCATACTCATTCCACTGCCAGAAGCTTCACGAGTTTTTACGCTAAAATGAAGGGAATAAAGAAGAAAAATTAGCCGAAAACCTTTCTTTGTGAGCAAGTTCTTGATATCGTACGCAGTTTGCTGTAAAACGAAGAAAATCCAACAAAGTTTGTTTCTTATGCCATTCCATATTGTTCATAATTTTGAATTCACCAGGATTGCGAGAAAGTTTGAAATTAGGTAGGAATTGTTCCTCAAAGTTAGATTGCAATTTGAGAAACTGTTCCCGAAAGTGCTCAGAGTTGCTTGAGTATATTTCATTACCAAGTGAAACTCTCTGTTCTTTTTGACCAGTAGGGTCACCAATAAGCGATGTTGCTTCTCCAATCTATTGCAACAGTACTATCAATGTGTTTACAGATACGTACCAGGGCAATAACATTATTACCAGCTGCTTGTAGACGGAGTAATCCCATGAAAGCAACTAAGTTTCCCAATTGAAGACTATCTGCAGTGGGATCAAAGCCACAGTAGGCCTTCAATTCAGCATCCTTATCCAGGTCATCCAAATAGCCATCACTAAATATAAAAAAATGTAAATTCAATAACTACCTCATTTGAGGCAAAACATTTGCAAAGTAACCCCCAGATCTAAGGGAATTTAGAGAAGAAAAGCTGTGATATTTTGCTGATCTAGCAGAAAGTAATGATAGGTGCCTAGATACTCTAGAAATCAGATTCATCTACGAAACGTGGAATACGAATGTACGGTCTGCTTCGAACTGGGCGCTCTTACTAGCAAGAATAATTAATGTTAATTAATAGAACTATAAAGAAATTATTATTAAGAAAAAATAATTATTCTATTACAATTTGAATAGGTTTAATAAAATTGTAATAACAATAGAGTATTTATAAAAATTCTTAAACTATTTCAGTTTATAGTCAAGGTACTTTCTTCCAATTGGATCACCTTTTAGCCCGCGACCTTCGAGTTCCTCCTATTCCATGTTATTTATATTTATGTTTAAATGATTGGCATCGAATCCTTTAATAATTTTCGCGTTCTATACTTCAAAAATTTCGCTTATGAGCTACAATCCAATGATATTGACACTCTTTTGAAACGTCTCGGCGCTGTCAATACCCTAGTTTTTCCTTCCTGTAGTCCAAATGCTAAAGTATGCGTTTTGTGCTCGTTTTAATTTATTCAAATCTAGCATAGAGCCTTGGCAGAATTCAAAAGTAGTGAAGACTGCTGGAAGATTATTAAATCTTTGCATCAGCGCGAACTCTGTGGTGTCCGTTTGGCCATTGAGTTTGGCAACTATAACCATCGCAATCCCCCTTCTTCTATGTCAGTTCCTAGTAATGAGACAACTCCTGAAAGTCATAATTTCCCAAGGTGGATTGAAAAACTCACAACTTTGTCAGATAAATGGCTGCCAGGTCATTCACTACCAGATGTATTCTACTCGTACCCCACCGCTACAACTGAAATTCTCACTAATATTGTTAGATGTTTAGCATCAGTCCCCGCATTTTATGTACAAGTGAGTATATGCTACCTTCCAACCTTTTTACTATCACTTATTAATCTGTATTGATCTTTTTGCCTAGCTGTGACAATATTCCGGATCGTTGGTCCTTTTAATCTTCTCTGTTTATATGTATCCTTTCCACATTTGTAATTATTTAAGTTCATTGACTGCTTTGATAACCATGCTGTACTATTTTCCCTTAACTGCTTTTTCCTAGACTCTTCATTTGATGAACCGCCTAAATCTACCAGCCCCGTTTTGTGATTCGAATGAATTTCCCGGTTCACTGCTTGTTCTAACCAATGAGGAAGTCAAAATGTGCGGTGCTAAAGGTAAAGTTGAAGAAATGGAGGTTTCAAGCGGTTCGGAAAGTGAAATCAGTGATGGTGAGTCTATTCACTTCAAATCTTTCTTATTCCCACGTTGGTCCCTCATACGGGTTTATTCTGCTTTTCATTTGGTAGATTCTATTGGCGATCAAGTCAGAAGTCACCCATCATCTTTAGAACCAAAAGCCATTCGTAAACCCTCAAAATTGAAGTCTGGAATTCTGAAACTGCAGAAGAGAAGATTTGACTTCCGTGGTAAAGCTCTAAGGCCCACTCCTGTGGTTGCATTTAATTCTGAAAAGATGTCGAGTTCGCCAAAACCGGAGCTTTCGGATGAGCCCGTGTTCGAAAAGACCCAGTTGCGTTCCACTCCTCTTATTAAACTACAAATTAATGATGTCGCTCCTCCAACCAGTAATAGCCAAAGTGATGTAGATGCCCAAACTGAAGGCTTTGGTGTTTTTTCTACAGAAGAAAGGACTTCTAACCCTCAATCCATCGGTAGCTCTTTGATCTTATTTAGCATCATATTAATAACGGTGTATCCTTCTACATTAAAATAGTATTTATTTTAATAGTCTTACGGAAGTATATAGCTCTGAAAAATTAAATTTTTAAGAGGGGTGGGATTGAATATTTTTTATTCCGCCATACGTTTTGGGCTCAAATTCGGGAATTATTGTCGATATTTTCTTACTTCTCCAATGCGAGAAGCTAACTGTGCATGCCTAGTAACCGAGTTTAACCTGTGTCCCTGCCTACATTCGATTATTTATGATTTTATTGGTTTAGGCTCGTGTATATTTCTCCTCTGCCCAAGGTTGGTGTTGGAAAATACTCTAACCCATTGAATTAATGACTTACTGTGATCTTTTGGGTGTTCAGTAAGATAAACTTTCCGAATTTATATTTTTGCTTTGTTTCTTTTTGTTCTTTAGGAAAGTTGACTTGACTTGACTCTAGTAAGGCGGGTAGTGTTTAATTAAATCTCACGTACTAATTAGAAATCGCAAGGAAAAATCAAATAATAAGCAACTGTTCAATTATGAGAAAACTATTTTATCAGCTTGGTAACACCGAAGTTACCGGTAGATGCAACTAGCGCAACTTACAAGGAACTAGCAATCCACTGTTTTAGTTCGGCATTACAGCTCAATTATCATTAAGGATGCTATTTGTTTAAGTAATTTCTCTATGCTTTTTGATATTTTTATAGCATCTCCAGTCGAAGACAGATCCGCAATAATTCCATCAACCAGGTCTGAAGTTGTGGAGATAAGTAATGACGACGATGATGATGACGAGTTTCTCAAGAAACCACCTCCCCTTATGAGGGAAGAGTTGGCTGCTGGAAAAGTGCCCGATGATGAACTGAATTCCAACCCCGTCTTCGCAAAATCGCCTGGTCCGGGAGCGCCATCTTCCAGACTCTATGTAAAAAATCTTCACAAAAAGACTACTGACGATGATCTTTGGCTTGTGTTTGGCTCCTTTCATCGAGCCTACAGGCGGAGGGCAAAAGATGGACCGAATCAGTTCTCAATACAAATTCTCACTAGTGGACGCATGAGGGGTGCGTATCTTTTCTACTCTTAAGTATTGTTAGTAGCGTGAAATATGAGGTGTGTTTGCTTGATTTCCGCGTTGTGTTCCCGTTTCAGTTAACATGAAGACGAATGTTATGTTAATTTAGGTCTCTTAAATAAGAAACACCAAAATTTCATATGGCTCATTGCGTACAGCTTGCCTTTTCATTTCTACACTTTATTGGAAACTTGAAGTGTTGTTGACAAATGCCAAGTATTCTCTGTTCTTTGTTTGGATGGCATATCGTATTTATTATTTTTCACCAATCCAGTATTAACCTGTTGTGGTTATTTCATTTTTCCTCTCTGAAAAAACCACATCTGGTCATCTTTTTACTTGTATCAGTTAAATGCCGATGAAATTGCTTTCATTGTCAATAATTATTGATCAACTTATTCTACTTATGAACGATGTAAGTAAGCTAGTTTGTCTGCCGAAATTCGAGGCTTCTCAGAGGTCAAATGAATAAAGGTTGTATTAAATCGAGCTTTGGGTAAAGTGAAAATTGATCTGAGTTAAAATAACATTCTAATCTCACTACTAGTCAGCTTCCACTGCTCGCTATTTTCTCCATACTCATACCATCCCACACTCATGAATATTAGTAAGAAGTTTGACTTCAATTTGGTGTCCACACCAATCGGTGTGTATTGAGGAATATAGTCCTCTTGGCATCTTTTTTTGGCAGCCCTAAACATCTAAACCCGCGGTATTGGCAAATATGTGATGCCCTTCATGTCGTACTGATCAGAATACTTTTTTGCATTATCAAGATTGTATCAACTAAAGACCTGTGAGTTTGATTCGTTCATTCACTCCTGCGTGCTTCAGTATATTTGGTTTTAAAGGCATAATTTTCGGAAACGTATTGAGAATTTTGCCTGTTAATTACATCATTTTATTGCTTAGCCAATTATGCAACGATGAAGGTCGTGTAATTCATCTCAAATTTTTTTGCTGGTAAGTGAGGCGTTCAACATATAATTAAAGCTTGTTTTAAGATCCATTTTGGTAGGATTCATAATTTCAATATATTTATCCATTATCTCTTGTTGACTATCTCTTCTACTTACGTGAAAATCCCTTACCGTGCTTACTCTTGGTGTACTGTCTACTTATATTGCCTCAGTAGATATTGTTTAGCTATGTTGTAAAGTGGAGTTAAAATCAAGGAACTATAGCAAAAAATTGGTACATCCATTTATTTATACTTTGTATTTTTAAAATTGTTTGTTATTTTATTAATTTTAGGACAATTAAACTTATAATACCAATGCTTTAATATATTTGTTTTTAGTTTTGGAATATTCGGGAACTAGAACGATCATGAAGTATCTCCTGACCAAACCCTAAATTACCCCTTCAAATTTTCCGTTTTCGCTTCAGTTAACTTTTCTGAAACCTCTTAGATTGGTGATCATTTTGGTTATTGTACTAACCTCGGGTATGCATGTTACTACAAGCCAAGCGTATTCCTATCAGCTTTCTACAAATTATGTCCAAACTGCGAAATACCTAGATATGTTACTTAAATACCTTTGAGTAGTAATCCTTTGTCTTAGGATATCTTAATTTGGCTGCTATCCACAACTTGGTTACCCTGTAATATCCCTCCATATAAATTGTTCCTTCTCCTTTTCTCAAGAACTACATGAACAAATAGTTCTGGCAGTAGAAATGCAGTGTCAAGTTAATGTCGTCCTGGGTGTTTATTTTTAGTTCGATTTGAGCAATTATTAGTAATGTTGATGACGATGATGCTGTGAAGTGACATAATTGCTGCAACCGACCTTGACTTGCAGTGGTTCGATTATGCTCCTCATGGTGTGATTTCGATTTCTCTCTCTCTCTCTTTAAGGTTGAGGGGATAACTTTTTTCTGCCATCACGTATATGGTTTAACCTTCTTATGCCAATTGTCTCCATTTTTGGAGAAAATATCTTAGTCAATTACGGTGTGGGTTTTCATTTGAAAAAAAACAGGTTTAGAACATCTTAATGTATTCATATTTGGTCTCTTCTTCTGAACGATTGTTAAGTTTGGATTTGTCTATTTAGTGGAACTTTTTTGTCTTGATCATACAGTTCTTAATTCAATTCAACTAATTGGGCAAAGTAGGCTAGTTACTTCTCCACTATTGGTTCATTCCCTTCTCATCTGTTGGGGTTCTCTAGCACTATCTGTGCCTTCAGGAAGTATATTTGAGTATATTCCTTAAAATACATTCCTAGACTGTTCATGGTAGAAGTTCACGAGCCGTTGATTTTCGATTGAAACTTCACGTTTATGCTTTTTAAAAACATTTATGCTAACTTGCAGACCGATAAGTCTACCACATATCTGCTGTCTTATCGAACTAATTAGACTCTGTCTGATTGCTTATGGGGTTACGAAACTTCCCCTCTCTCCACCTTCAGTCATGCTTTTGCGTTCTTATCGCTCTCCGTATTTCATATTTATACTGAATAGGGAATTAAAAGTGCTATTAGTATTTGTATTTGAAAAGGGTGTTAGCTTTGTCTGTTAATTTCTATTTTGCATTGAGAGGGGGAAGTATAGCAGACTGCTGCCTATATGAAATTATTTCAGTAGAATTGAACCACCCTCCGGCCCCCC
>UZAE01012398.1:0-29967 GCA_900617975.1 Rodentolepis nana | reverse complement strand
CCCCCCCCCCCCCCCCCCCCCTCCTTTGCTCCACTCTAACCCCAGAGCATTATAGCGCATTTTGATGTAGATTTTGTGCTTTTCTTTAAATAGGTCAAGCATTCATTGCTTTGGACTCGATTGAGGTAGCTACTGAGGCTCTGAATGCTACTCACGGCTATGTGCTCAACGGGAAGCCAATGCACGTTCAATTTGCTCGTGGAGTTCTCGCCAAGCCCGATTCTAATAGTCTCATAAATGAACCAAACTGATATTATATTTCGTTGTACAATTTTACTGTAAATACTCTGCAATATTATCTTACATTATTGTTCATAGCAATGCAAAAGAGTATATAGCTAAGACTTAAAATTGGGGAAAGGCAACTGAATAAAGGGGGCAAAATTCGAGTCCAATTAGGAATTAAATTTGCCGGGTGGGAAGGGAGGGGGGTTGTTGTTGATTTTACGTATTCGTGCAGGGGAATTTAAGCAGAGCAAGAGCATAGAAGATGAGAGACCATTTTGAAACGATTTAGTCCTTGTTTCGTATTGTGATTTGATTCAGTTGTCATATTATGGTTAGTAATGGTTGAAACCGACTTTTCCAAGGGATTTGACGGGGTAGCTCATTGGCCTCAAAGCAACTAAGCCCCCGAGGGTGACATGGCTTCCGAACTTGAACGATTCACTATATAAGCGAGTCAACCTCCATTTTGCCTGAAATTCCTTTCAAATTTTTTACCAAGCAATTTCCGAATGAGAAGTAAAATGATTGCTTCAGTATTCACAAATAAATTATTTTGAGCTTTCGCGTTATGATTGCTTAACTATCGGATGATAGTTTGTGACCCAATGACCTTAGACATCTGTGGATTGACATCGGTTTAGGTAAGAGATTATAGGTTTTTAATTTTAAAATTAATATCTGGCAATATTGAACCCCTACAAGGAACGATCAATATGATTGTGACATTAATTTTTCATAATTTACACCCGACTGATCAGCAAAACCAAAAATTTCGTGGGGGGGGGGGGGGGGGGGGGTTGACTGGGTTGTGATCGCACATGCCCCTTCTATATTCGAGAGATACATAACATCAAGCAATTTGCATTATCGAACGAAAGTGTAAAACAATAAGGTATTGGCGTCGTGTCAACTTGCAGATGCGATAAATTCTGAATTTTGTGTTCAATTTTCATCAGTTCTCCTCCAGCAGTTGCTGGTTCAGTAAAGAGCATGCCATATCAGATGGACTTTAGATACTATGGCCTATAATTTTTATTCGGGGTAAAAGTGTCTCCCTTCAATAGTCTTTGAGGTTTTTGCTTAAATATCAACATCGGGCAAAATTTTGAATAGTCAAGCTTAAGCAGTATTCTGCCGATTTTTAGAAGAACTCTCTGAATTCTTCAAACATTTTGTAAGTTAATTAGCAAGTTTATACTCATTTTGTATACTATCACAATTTCAAGGTACAGAGAAAGTCCTAAAAGTCCTTTCCCTCCTGTTTGCAAGGCATCTGTTAATTACCTGTGAAATATTTCCCCTAAAGATAGTCTTATTATATATATCAACTTTTTCGTCTTCTAAATTTGATTAAGATGTAGCTGGCTATTTCTCAGCATACGGTGATTAGGGTGTGACCATCAAAATTTTGCGGCTAAGGGCTTACCTTGGTGGACAGCCACGTTAGAGGCAGGAATCACCGATCAATTGCTACATAGATAGATTAATCATATTGCGTTCCTTGGCGCTCATTTGAGTACAGTCATCATGGAGCACCCAAGCAGAGTGCTCAGTTGAGCAATGAGCAATAACTCGACACATCCAAGTACCCACTAAATTCTAAAGATCACTTTTTTGCTAACAATCGTTTGATGTGAGATCTAACTGAGTTAAATGGCAAGAGAATTGCTCATTAAGACCTCACTACACCGTGAGTTTTGCAGTTAATTTATAAAGAATATATTCTCAATGATCTTAGGACATCTGCCAATAGATGTCATACACCAACTGAGATACGGCAATGAGGAAGAAACAAGGCATAGTTGGAAAATTTTGTCTCTGAAAGCATTTTCAACAAACTTCCCCATGCCTATTTAGACCAATTAATGAAATAGTTCCTCTGGTTTGAAACAATACACTTATCCAGTAGACATGCCAATTAGGGAGAAGTTAAGGTGAACTTGGATGGAAATTGTGCTAATGGAGGTGACTACGAGTTTTCTATCTGATGTTTCTAGGTCACATTCTCTTGTCTGTTATCGCACCATATGTGAGACCATCAAAATGTAGCGCTGTTTTTAATAATTATCAAATTAATCGGGAAACTCACGACTTCTAAGTGTTTGCAAAGGGCCCTGTCGGCAGGAATTATGCCAATTGAAAACAAAAATAACAAGCATTAGTAGTAAGTTGCGAAAATCCATATGTTGATTAGACCTAGCGGTTGGCACTTAACCATTATCAAAGGATTTGAGATAGTAATTTACAGTTAGCTTTAATATGACTCGCAATGTGCAAAACAGAGAGGATAGTAACTCCATTCCACTATATTTCCAAAACATAAAGGAATGGCCGCCATGTACTGAGCTAGTAAAGTTTATATAGGCAGTTCTACTTGCATTTTTGCAATTATATGGGGAAGCATATAGATAATGCAAAGCTGTTTAGCGTAGACGTGAATAAAAAGCGTTTCAGCTTGGTCAAATCTTTGTAATTGCCCTGAACAGCACTAATGGTGAATAAAAATGTGTCCTATTGTTTCAGTACCTTTAAACGTTAGATGCAACTAAAGTATTACGAAATGTTATCTGAAATTAAATGAAATTGCCATGAGAGGAAGCAAAGTTGTGAGCGTACCGAGTACAACGCGTAGCGGATTGTCGCAATTATAAACCTTAACTTGTGCATAGTAATCTCTATGACAGGTTCTCCTAGGTTTAGAAAGGCACCCAGAATTAGATCGGCTACCGCAGAACCATAGAGGAAACAGACGTATAGAGTAAAATACGTTTATTAAGGATGTGTATTGAGAGTGTCGAATTTTAGTGTATTTTGCAGACGGGGGACTTAGTCATAATGAACACTTTCTGGCATGACAAACACACAATGACTTTGCCCACTTATCGGTCGGAAAGTCACTTACTGGCCTTCACTGTTGATTGGTCGAGAGGCTCCTATTCATGTCATGCCAAAGTTATTTTGTAGTGCTTATTAAAATAAACAATTAATGGAGCACTTCAACACGGTAATGATTAATTCAACTAAACCACTTTCTCAAGATAGAGACAATGTTGCTTAATGCTTCCAAATAGCAAGATATTAAGATGAAAAACTGTGAGCTAATTCAATGAACTCTTGAAGCAACTTAATTAAAATTTAAGAACTGACATGACGCGATTTGCTTTCCAATTGTGCGCAAAATGTATCGACATGCCTTGGTAAAAGTCTGTTAAACTGAAAATTACTACAACAAGCACAAGAAGGAATCAAACTTGGAGTTATTTGCCAACTCTTTTAACTACAGTGAAATCAAACAATTTTCCTTTTTATCTACGACTTAAATAGTCCGTCATCTGATGAATTTTTATAAAATTTTATTTCAAGTTACAACTCAAGTAGTAATATTTGTACGTATGGAAAGCCCATTTCATCTTCCAATCTTTTAGTCAAATTAAAGTCTAGTAAATTCTTGATATAATGTCCCACCAAGGTGATATTCAACAAAATAAACTGTGGGACACGTTATCGCTGTGTGCGTCATCGTATGCCTGCATGTCTAATCGTCAGGATTGTGCAGCGACCGTACAAACAGTGACCAATCAACAACCTCTGTTTGTTTAACCTAATCCCCCCATCCTGATCATGAGTAGCTCCCTGCGTGAACACACTTGATCCGCAATTTACTCACTGAATAAACATGCTCCGTGCTACACGTCTGTTTCCTTTATAGCTGGGCTATAGCTTAGCTGATTCTGGGAGTCCAGCTAGATGTTGGAGAATCTGCCATAGAAATTTCTGAGTCGGTCAGGCTTTACTAAGGTAGCAATCCGCTACAAAACTGGGCGCTGGCCAGTGGTGTCTATTTTGGATAGATATATCCAAAGGTTGATTTATCTAATATTTGATAATTATTTAAGTAATTTTTTGAGTTCTTTAAATATCTACTATTACGTAAAGTCATATACAAGTCAATAATCACTTTCTATTAATAAATTCACATATGTCTCTCTCCCACTCTTATTCACATAATTGGAGACCTGTTTTATCAGAGTTCAATGGTGGGATTTTGATCAATCTTGTCATTATTTCCTTTAATTTCCAAATAGACAAAACTCAACCAAAATAAGAAATGAGTAGAAGTCAGGTATATTTCGAAAGAGATTTGGGGTTCCGCTTCGATTTCAACGAATATACAAACCCTATCGACAGATCCAATGGAATTTTCTTTATTCTATGATTATCTACATTATTTTATGAAATAACTTATTCCATGACAATAGGAGAAATAAAAATAACAAAATGCACTGTTTCGTGATATCTCGGATGAGTTCATTAGGAGCAAATAAATGTCGAAAGAAAATGGCGGAACTTAAGAGCTCCCAATAAAAGACGCCCTTTTATCACAAACTTCATCAAAATTTTCAATGAAATTACAATGAATAAAGAGGAAATGTGCCATAATTTTATGCAATCCTAAAGCATCATCAACAAGATAGACTCCATTTTTCCATATAATTACGAGCTTTTTTACCTAAACTTGTGCATTCAAGAAGGGAAACATATAAATGCGATTGATGTTAACGGTACTTTCCAACCTACTCCATATTATGGCACTGCTTAAAGATGGTCATTTTGACAAATAATGAAATTGAGTGCTACTAGTAGGTGGGTCTTTATTCTGAAACCAAAATGAGCTACTGAAGTTCGCTATTGTAGAAAAAATATGCATATTCGTAGTTCATCTTTCATTCCTTCCTCAAACAAAGCTTCTAAGCGTTAATTGGCCCACTGGTCAATTTACGAATACTCTTATCGGGAATTCGAGGATGATTCATTGAAAATAATTCGCAATCATAATACAACAAGCACAACAAAGTAGCCGAAAGGCTAAGGATTTGATGCATCAAGCCTCTTCTATCCCACTTCATCTTCTCCTTCTTCTCTCATCGGAATCATTCATTGTGTAATGAAGACGGTATTTTTCTCTTTCATGAGCTGCAAAACTTTTCGAGCACACAGTATACAACATATCTACTTTGCCCACCATAATACAATAATTATTTCAAGAAAAACTAAAGCACTTTGACTATAGAGTTATAAATATGAAGACAAACGATGACAATGTAAATGAAGTACTTATAAGTTATTACGATCGAAGTATAGATGTGATATATTTATGCGTAGGTGTTGAGAAGAATGATGACTAAATATTTTTATTTACAGAGGAGATGATTTCTATTTAATTATAACTGCCTGACAATGGTGCCATTAACCCAGACAAGTGGCTGAACCCTCTAAGCGCTGGTGGTGAGTCGTATGATTTTTTGACATCTTTTTTGCAAAGCCTTTAATTTGACAAAACTCTGAAGGTAGCAGAAACATTGCATGAATGCTTGACCCATTAAATACAGCAGTTTCAACGTCTTCAGTTTTTTGGAGTGTGCGATAGATTTAGCTCCACGTGATACACCCTGACAACGTTTCCATACGACAAAAAAGTCAATGAACCGCAGTTGGCTTCTCACTTCAAACTGCCATCACCCCACTGCATGTCATATTCGACTACTTTCACAGTACTCACCTCACCTTTTTTCTACCTTTGTGTCTGTCACTTTTTCATCTTTGTATCACTCTTCTGTTCCCCCCTCCCCACTCTCGACTTTTTCCACTTTGATGTTCCTTCTCCTCCGTGAAGATTGAAGTCAACTAAAGGTCTAATGATAGCTATCAAAACGCCTGTCATTTAATATAATTAAATAAATGCTTTCAATTTGGAAGATTAAATACCATAAATATACGAAATATGACTTCACCTATTTGTATCGTACTCACTCAATTACAATTCTCGTACAAGTATATAGTTCAAAATTATGATAAAAAACACCTAAACTAAAGATATAATTGAGGGTACAGTCTAAACTTGCAACCATTGGGTTGGCCTTGTTGACAGATTCACTCTATACTTTCTTTTGTTTTGTTAGACAGATTCACTCTAACAGATTCACTCTACTTTCTTTTGTTTTGTTAACGTGGCCATCATCTAACCTTTATTTTTTTCTTACTGTATGGGCTTCTAGACATCTAACCTATATTTTTTCTTACTGTATGGGCTTCTAGGTCACTCTATACTTTCTTTTGTTTTGTTAACGTGGCCAGAGCATCTAACCTATATTTTTTTCTTACTGTATGGGCTTCTAGATTAATCTGTAAAAAATTTTTTTGCTTAGTTTTTTAGTTTTGTTTTTATCCCAATTTAAAAATGAAAGAACAGGACGTGCACTTCCGACACATTTTATTGTATTCCGAAAAGGCAAGAACGCATCGCAAGCACAAAAGAAGTTATGTGCCGTATATGGAGATGAAGCCTTAAAAGAAAGGCAGTGTCGAAATTGGTTTGAAAGATTTCGTTGCGGTGATTTTTCACTGAAAAATTCACAACGATCTGGCAGCACAGTCGAAGTGGATGAAACCCATTTCAAGGCCATTATCGATTCAAATCGTCACAGCACAACACGAGATATTGCAGAGAAGCTCAATGTGTCGCATACATGCATTGAAAAAAAAATGAAAAACCCTTGGTTATGTCAAGAAACTTGATTTATGGATCCCTCACCAGTTAAAGGAAATTCATTTGACGCAACGGATTAGCATCTGTGATACGCCGCTACTGAACGCAATGAGAATGATCCATTTCTGAAGAACCTAGTTACTGGCGACGAAAAGTGGATAGTTTATAACAATGTTACTCGCAAGAGATCATGGGTGAAGCAAGATCAACCAGCCCAAACAGTATCAAAAGCAGCAGAGATTCACCAAAAAAGATTATGCTGTCAGTGTGGTGGGATCACAAAGGAATTTTGTATTTTGAACTCATGCCGCAGGACCAAACGATAAATTCAAATGTGTATGTTGAAGAACTCGAAAAACTGAAGGATGCAATTGAAGATAAGCGGCCGGCATTATCAAATCGGAAGGGTGTTGTTTTCCATCATGATAACGCAAGGCCCCACACATCTTTGGTTATTCGGCAAAATTATTGGAACTGGGTTGGGTTGTTTTGTCACACCCATCATATAGCCCTGACCTTGCGCCTTCGGATTAGCATTTGTTTCGTTCCATGCAAAACTCTTTAAATGGTAAAATGTTTAACAACGCGGATGATGTCGGATCACACCTAATTCAGTTTTTTAGTAGCAAAGACCAGACATTTTACGAAGGGGGAATTTTTACTCTGCCAGAACGATGGCAAAAGGTCATCGACAAGAACAGCCAGTATCTAATTGAATAAAGTCATATTTTTAAACAAAAATTCCGAATTTGCCTTCTTATTTGAAATCGGCAATGACCTTGTTGCCAACCTAATATATATTTTCGTTGTTTCAAGATAACACTAAATTGATGGAATTTAGCAATCGTTAAAGGACTTGATTTTTATACTGCTTAAAAAAGATCTGGCCCAATTTTAAAATGGAAAAGGAGGCTTAGCGTTCCGGACATTACTTGCATGCCAGACCTCAAAATTCAAGGAGGTGCCTTTCACAACTCATTTGATAATGAAAGGTCACGTGTTAAACACTTCTTTTTAGAAATTATGCTCACTGCTATCTCTCTCCTTTGGAAGTTCACCGCTAATTTTTGTGAACGGTTTTTAGTGAAAAAAATTGTATTATGCAATACATTATTAAATATTTCATTTGAAAAAAACTTGCCATTCATTTGTTTTCTGTGAATTTTAAACATTAATCACATTTATCAATTATAGAATAACCTCTCTGTGAAATTTTACTAGTGCTGTGCCACCTCAATAGTCCTTTTTCGCGCGCTGATAAAGGTCTAGCTAAATGCTTGAAATTTATAAACAACGTTCCAATTGATTCAATGATTGTTAAAAATAAATTGATTGTCTTTGATTGAGTTAATCGATTTTTCCCCATCTGTGTCATTATTATTACGCCCGGCAGAGGGTGCGAATAGGGTAGAATAAAAACCGAAAAGATAGTGAAGTCTGAAAACTTGGGTGCATTGAATAAGTCTTTTCCTTGTGGTTTATAATGTTGTAGAAGCTCAGAGATACTGGGAAGCCATAAGTCAACTAATAGGCCGGCCACTTGATACAAATAGAAGTTGCATTTATTTGAAATACCGTTTCCTGCTAAATTTCTACTAATATTGTTCATGGAATGATTGGTTATGCCATCTGCATTAATGTTTTTCTTCTTGGTGTCCAAAGCAGGCACCTATTCGAAATTTTGCGCCTCATTTAAACTATCATGATTTTAATTTACACCTATTTAGTAATTATACAACAGTTGTTTACTGACGCGGCATTCACCTGAATAACAAAACAGACATTTATTGAAATTATCTTTTAACTTTTATTTTGTGGTAATATTTTTCAATATAAATAAATATTAAATCAGGAAGAAGTGGATATTTCTTTATTGTAAAAATACGGCGCCTTGATAGTGCGCCCGTTTTTATTTGAGATAAAATGCATCAAAATAAGTGAGACCATAAAGAGTTTGGTATTTTCATTGAATAACGAGGGCTGAGCAATGGTATAGGACAGAAATAAACGGATTCCTATGTTCAATTGGATGCACTATGAAGGGCGTAGAAAGCTCC
Source organism: Rodentolepis nana (assembly GCA_900617975.1). NCBI lineage: Eukaryota > Metazoa > Platyhelminthes > Cestoda > Cyclophyllidea > Hymenolepididae > Rodentolepis > Rodentolepis nana. Next base: position 21,135 of record UZAE01012398.1, on the reverse strand, counting down.
ACGGCCCTGGAGAAGTGCTTTCGGAGGTCCACATTCAATCTTTTGTCCTCTGTCTATCACCACGACGGTGTGGCATGCTTCTACAGTTGATAGACGGTGAGCAACAACTACACAAGTCATCTTCGCTTTTGAAATTGTCTCAGAAAGAGCCTGCTGTACATCACGTTCATTTTCTGCATCCAACGCGGATGTTGCTTCATCCAGCAATAGCAAAGCGGGTTTTCTGATCAGAGCTCTGGCAATCGCGATTCTCTGTCTTTGACCACCAGAGAGCTGTGATCCTTGAATTCCCACTCGCGTATCATAACCCTAAAATGAAACAATTGGATTAAGTAACTGGAAAACTCTTTTCTTTTACTTGAGTGAGAATGGAAAACTTACCAACGGCAAACTGGTAATAAAGTCATGAATATTTGCTATCTGAGCCGCTTCGATAACTTCACTCATAGAAACCTCCCGGGAGCAATCACCGAAGGCTATATTTTCTTTAATTGAAATATCAAAGAGATCGGAATTCTGAAGAACGACACCGATTTGTCTTCGAATCCATTCGGGTGCGATCATTTTGACATTCTTTCCATCCATAAAGACACCTTCTCCCGTTTTCTCTGAATTATCGGCATCGTAGAAGCGTTCGATGAGCTGAAGGATAGTTGATTTGCCGCAACCAGATTGACCAACTAGCGCCACAGAAGTACCCGGCTCGACAGTATGATCGAAACCTTCCAATACTTTTACATATTTTCTATCAGGATAGGCGAAGGAGACTCCCTTAAATTCGATCTTTCCTGAGAAGGGTTCAGATGGATGGTCACCACTTTCTACTTCCATTTCACTGGGTCGTTCAATAAGGCTCATAATCTGTCTAGCACCAGCGTTGGCACTCTTCAAATCAGGCAAGAAAGAGGCTGCTCGGCCAACACCCTGAGCGGAGAAACTAATCAATGTGAACACTCTAAAGAAAGAAAAATTTTCGCGTAATAAAAACGAAACGTTCAAGCATTTTTATCTAAGAGTGACTTCCGACAACTCACCGAAAGACCGTGAATACTCCAATTTCACGTTGTCGTAGAAGAATAGCTCCAACCTTAAAAGAGGCAGCCATTTGGAAGTACTGCATAGATTGAGCAACAGTGCTGACCAATGAGAAGAAGAGATTCGGCAGGTCAATATATCTGTAAAGGCAGGGAGGAAATAGTTAAGAGGGAAACTTAATAAAACTGACATTTATTTATATATTAGTAGAAGAATCAGGCTAAATCTTAATGAACAGGAGAAAAGCACCATTGAAATGCTAAATTTGCTTTATTTTCGGGAATAGAAAGAATCCAGGTTGAGCAATATGTAAGTTGTGATGCTCAATTTCACTTAGAGTAATAATCATTACCATCCTGATCGAGCTCATCGGATAAAGAGCAATCTCCCTACACTACATAAAAGAGAAAGCTTCAATCGATTTGTGGAACTTTGACCTTCACATTTAACCCGCCCTAAAATGTTATGTCTTAAAATAAATTATACTATTATGTTTGCTTTTCGGGGAAAAGCATTTGTAATTAAGGTTGGAAGAGGTTTATTTAAATTCCTTCAGTAGCGATATGCAGTTACGAGGAGTGTGCGTAACAATGTCAACAACGGTAGGCAAATGCATTGGCACCTAGTGGAACGCGCGATTCCACTAGTAGTGAAGTCAACCTGTGCTCATAACCTTGAAAAAATGGTGCGATATGAGCTCCAGTGATGGCCTTATTATTAGTGACGTAATTGACAAGTAGGCTATGGAAAAGAAGTCAACTTGACAACTGTGTGTGGGTGTGGTTGTCATGATGAGTACCTTAGCAGAGGTTGAATTCTAAACTTACGGAATCTTTTGTCCGCATTTCTCCAAGAAGAGTTGACTGTAATAATTCTCGAGGCCGAAACTTGTAAGGACCCGATGGGCGTTGATGGCCTCTTGGGCGATACTAACACCCGCCATGTGTTTCTTGCGTTCCGATGAGGACAGGTCTTTAAGCTGGGTAGGGGAATAATAAAGAAGAGAAAGTAATGAAGCAAACATTTAAGAGGATATGTACGATGATGAAACGATTACTCAATGGAGAGGAGGGGGGCAAATTTTCCATTAAACCATGAGTCTTTTAACCCCTATGTAATGGGTCCCACTCAATACCCCCTGTTCAATTAGCATTAAAATCGAAAGTAATTAGCAGAAAAAAAACAACATAGCATTTTCGCTTTGCCTGAAATAATAAATTGGCAACTTAAACTGGGGTTTCTAAGTTGTGTTTTTAGCTTTTGGTTAATTATTTTTTACGCTAATTTTAAAGTAATACCTGTAGGATGCTGGCAAGAACAAGAAAAGGAAAGAAGGCCAGATTGACTAGAGTCAGTTGCCAGCTATATGTGCAAGCGATGGCAAGAGAGACAATGACAAGACAAGTGGCTTCAAGCATGACTCCCAACTGGGTGCCGGAAATTTTCTCCAAAGAGGGAGCATCAGCAGCCAATCGAGCTGTCAATACGCCAGGTTGATTTTCATGTTTGTCAAACCATGCCATTTCCTACAGAAGAAAAAAAAGAGAAAACGAGGATAAAACTCAGATTGCCTCCAATATTTTGTCGTATCTTATAAAAGCCCTATTGACACCACATACCACACGAGTGGTTCAATATGATGCCACCCTAAAATCTTGTTATTTTTGCGTTTTTTTTAATTGGCTTTGACAGTTACCTGTTTCAAAATGCTCTTGAATAACATTCCTCGAACTCGTCTTGTTAATCTTTCTCCGGAGATACCAAGCATTGTTCGCTAAAAATAAAATAAATGTTTATTTTTGTCATAAATTTCTGTTAAGTACACGCCAATTATTAACAAAATAGTCCTATTCAATTAAATGCATATAATTTCAGCAGTAGTTAATATATTTCCACTATTTTTTTCTCAATGTTTCATTTGTTTTAATTAAGCCTCAGTAAAAAAATTTACTTGAATGAACGTAGCAACCATTCGAAGTACCCCCAGCACGATCATTGTAGTAGCGAGGGTGTTGGCTTTCCTTTGCATCTTATTGGGAGTGAATACCATCAAAGCAAGCTAAAAAATAGCACAAATGAAGTAGATAATCTAATAATCTGATTAAAAGAAGCAGTTGAAATTAAGTGCGAATTACTTACATCAAACATATCTGAGTAGACCAAAGCGAAAATGGCTTCAATAATGCTTACGGCAATAGCCATTAGTAAACCAAGGAAGAGGTAGGGATATTCGGGTCTGTTTAGCCTAAGGGCTTGCAGCATTGGATACTAAAAGTGAATAAGTTAATTTGAGATTTAATTAAAGATATAGTTGTATGTTGGGAATTAAATATTACCTTTCTTTTAAAAAGTTTTGTTTTGACCTCCTCTTCGTCGACTTCACTTTCTGATACTGACTTCTCAGGAAAATCATTGTACTAAAATAAAGTAAATAGTTGAATCTGGACAGGAATAGGAATGGAAAAGGGTTGTAATAGAGAAAGTCTCACCTCATCTCGTTTATCAGTGAAAAATTTGACTCCCATTTTTTCCAGATCAGCTAAACTTGCAGCAGCTTCTTCAGTCTTCGCAGTTTCTTCCTTCAAGAGACCTTGAGCTTGAAGCATTTTATAGTACTGTCCCTTTCGATCACGGAGTTCATCATGTTTTCCCTGTTCAATTATTACACCATCCTTCATGACAACAATAAGATCGGCTTCTCTCACCGTTGTAAGACGATGGGCAACCATGAGCACTGTCCTACCGCAACCTGCCTGATCGAGAGAACGTTGAACGGATTTCTCTGTCCTGGTATCAAGTGCTGATGTCGCTTCATCTAGTAGAAGGATTTTTGGATTCCGAACAAGAGCTCGAGCAATTGCGAGTCTTTGACGCTGACCCCCAGATAATTTTGCTCCACCTTCATTCAACCATGTGTTATAGCCCTTCAAGTGAATGAAAATGGTTAACAGGGGTTTAAAAAGGATCAATTTAAAAATTGAGACATCACTTACTTCAGGCAGTCTGCTAATAAATTCATCGGCTTCCGAAAGCTCTGCGGCTTCAATAATCTCGCTCATAGATGCCTCAAGGTTCCCCATTTGTATATTGTCGGCGATTGTACCGGTGAATAGAGTTGCTTCTTGTGACACTGTTCCAATTCTACTTCTCAACCAGTTTACATCAAGCTCTTGAATAGGAATTCCATCTATAAATACACTTCCTGAAGTCGCCTCGTAGAGTCTTTGAATAAGATGTATAGCTGTACTTTTTCCTGAACCGCTAAATCCCACAATAGCTATTTTCTGGCCAGCTTCAATTGTGAGATTGAAGTTCTTCAAAATCTAAATTAAATAAAGCATTGTTAAATTTATGCTATTTGCCATGAAAAATGATAGAAATTATGTTATCTAGCTCACGGGAACATCAGGCCGGCTTGGATAGGTAAAGTCGACATTTTTGAACTCGATTTTTCCCTGAAAATCTTCAATTACCTCACCGGCTTGGTCGATATCGATGGCTGGAACACGATCGATGATCATGTACACTTTCCCAGCTGCTGTTACTGCTCTTGCTAGAGCTTCAATTTCTGGCAAAGCTTTGCCGACAGCAATACTTGAAATGATTATGCTGACGACAACCTGTAGGAATAAAACTTCATTAAAAAAGTCTGATAACTTTTGTTTATCTTAAAGAGAGACTGTGATATTTACCAGAATAACCGTGCCGTTGCTAAATCTTTCAGTTCGGACAAGAGTTATCCCGAACCAAAGCAGGAGAGCGGCGGCAGAGAAGATTGAAAGGCTAACAAAACCATTGCCAGCTCCAATTGCCATGCCTTTGCGAATACCAGTGCGTTCTGCTTTGTGGAGTTCTCCTGCATACCGATGATATGTTTTTCCTTGACCGCCATAGGCAAATACTGTGCGAATGGCAGAGAGCACTTCACCAGCTATACCTCCAGCTTGGCTGTAGGCTTTGATTTCCTTATTGTTGAAATACTTGAGTGCAAATGCGAGTAAACCGAATGAAGATCCAACAAAAGGGAGGAAAAGTGTTGCTGCCAATGCAAGTTTCCATCCCTTCGCAAAAGCCATGATGATACAACCAAGGAAGAGAACAGCATCTCTTACGAAGCTTCCTACTCTGTTTCCAATACCGCCTTGGATCTCGGGCAGACTACTTGATATTAAGCTTATTAAGCTTCCAGAGGCATTGGAGTCCATCCATCCAGCATCTTGTCGGATCATACTCTAAATAAAATCAAGGTTCAAATAGATTATAACTTTACAAATTTAATCATAAACTTCGGAATATTTGTTAGTTACGTCGAAAAAGAGCAGTCGAATGCGTCTTGCTTGGCGCTTCGAAGACAATGTCAAGAAATACATTTGAATAAAACCCAGGACAAGAGAAGATATAGCAAGGTAGACGAAGAGCGAAATTTGTTCTTCGATGAGATTAGCAGCGTTAAAAAAATTCAGAATAAGTTTGTCGACCATGTCAGCGAACAAAGACATACTAAGCGGGAAAAGAGCTCCCAAGCCAGCACTGCAGAGAATTCCAAAGGCAAACATAGCTATTTCAATCGGTTTTGAATAACGGAACTAAATAATGAAGATTAACTTAAAATAATGTAATTACCAATTGGAAATAGTTCAATTTTTTCATCTCCTCGTCTTCCATAAATCTAAATAGAAAATAAAATTATAAAAAATATAACTTACAAATCATCTAAATCAAAACTTTCCCCATATTCATACTCATCTGAATTATCACCATAATTGAATTTCTGCGATGAATCCGTGTTCTTTAAACCCATTGCTCAGCACAACTCTATATTTGAATAAGTGAACTGAGGCACTGTCCTTCAGTATATAAACACTCTGGCTGATGCAAACTATTTGTAGGCTGAAACAAACAAAAATAAGAACCTTTTAAACTTACGTTCTACTTTTAAAAATAAAAAAATACTTTTTTTAACAAGAAATTTAATTGAATTTTGTAGGATATACTTATTTCTCGACTTTAATGAAAATAGTGTCAAGATCATTAAAAAGATAATAAAGCCTACGGCTTTAAAATCAAACAACACTTCTATGAAAAGAAAAGAAAATTCAGTTTTAGTGACTAGAAATGCAGTTAATTACTTCTATATTATTTTTCAGCATTGCATGAAAATCAGTTTCAATTAACTGTTAGGACACTAATATTTATGCTTCGAAAGTCTAATACAAAAATCTTCATTCTCCTCTCTTCTTACAATTTTTCAAGTATCTAAATGGCTCTGATAATCATTCTTCTGCTCCAGGCTCCTTTAATTCGAATAATTTCTAAACAATAACCTGTAACCGGACAAATATGTAATTTCAATTTAGGTCAGTATTGAATAGTACGAATATGTCATAGCCAACCATTTCACGGTTAAAATGAAGAAATTTAAATTTTTTAAACAATTAATAGTAACGTTTTAGGGATAATTCAAGACATTATATAATTATATAATTTTAAGCAATGTATCACACACAGTACTGGAAATGCATATAGAAAACAGGACTGACAATAGGCAGTATTAATCAATGCTGTTTAACAAGTCGGACTCGTCTTCAGAAATCGTGTATTCATAAAAAAGTCAGGCTATTTTCAAATACCGACTCAGAGCTGTTTTAGCTTTCGCCGTCGAGAACGTTTTATTTGACATTTGATTTAATCTCAGATAATCAAACATTAATAATTATTCAAATCATGTTAGATATATTCAAGTATGATTCCTGTTTGCGGGGTGTGCGATAGACTTACCTCCACGTGGTACAACCTGGGCAACGTATACTCATAAGGCAAAAAAGTCTATTAACCGGCAGTTGACTTCTGACTTCAAAATACCATGGCACGACTGCTTGTCATATTCGACCGCTTCCACAGTACTCATCTTGCCTTTTTCTCTGCCTTTGTGTCTGTCTGCCTCTTTTACATCTGTGAATCGCTCTTCTGTTCCCCACCCCTCGACTTTCTGCTACTTTGATGAACCTTCCCCCTATGAAGCCCGAAGTCAATTAAAGGGCCAATGATAGCCATCAAGACGCCTGCCATTTGAAATAAATAAATAAAATAAAATGATTCCTGTTTGCTGTAAACATAAGTTTAAAAAACTCTATACTCCCCATATTTCTACTTCTCTATCATTGAGATAGCTTAGCTCATTCTGGAGCCCTTCTACTCTAGTTATTTTAACTAGGGAGATCACTGAGGTTTATCCATTACTTATTCGTTCAGCTGTCCAGTACAAGTTCAGTCATTTGTTTCTACTAAAGGTGGATTATTATCATTATTATTCAGTTCTCAATAAGCAACACTACTCTTAAATAAAACCCCATCGAAGTAATTGTTCGAACACTTAGTGCCAAAAGCACATTTATTCTTGAAATTGTTATTTTTTATGCATTTTTACCATTGGATCTGTCCATGGTCAATATTCTTCAGAATTGTGTGAGCGATTGACTTACCTCCACGTGGTGCACCTGGGCAACGTATACTCATATGGCAAAAGTCTTATAAACCGGCAGTTGACTTCTGATTTCAAACTACTATGACCCCGCTGTATGTCATGTTTCACCAATTCCGCAGTACTCACCTCACCTTTTTTCTACCTTTTCCACCTTCGTATTTGAAACACTCTTCTGTCCTTTACCTCTCCAATTCTCGACTTTTTTCACTTTAACGTTCTTTCCCTTCTGTGAAGACTGAAGTCAACTAAAGGGCTAATGATAACTATCAAAACGCCTGCCATTTGATACAAATAAATAAATAAATATGATTTAGAGTTGCGCTCTCATTATTTCTCTATTTTCCATTTATATGCGGCTTAAATGCCCAAACGTGTGTTTTAGTCAAGCTGAATCTCTAAATAACAATGAGTGGGGATTTTAAGGAAGGGAAAATAGCTACGCTGTTTACTGCTGATTGAAATACTTTCTGCACGGGTGTCCAGTGATTCGGTAAATATGAAAATATTCTTTGAGAACTTATATATTTGTATTTATCGTTTAATCTTGCTCAGCAAATGACTAAACCCTCATTCAATGACGGGTCTTGTTTGCGTGATCTACAAACCTGAATGGAGGCGATTTCTGACAGCCACCTACACCAATAGTTACCCAGTCAACCACACGAGTCAATGAGCCCAGTTTACAATTGTGACCAGTGAGAGCATGTCTGTGCTCCAACTCTATAAAGTTCAATTCGTAAGGAACGTTTGGTCGTGTCCAACTGCTGCAAAGTGTAGGTCTCTTTAACGTGGCGTATCTTCTGACAAAAGCCAATCAGGAGGAAAGGCCAGCAAATATCGCTTGAAGGAATTCTGATTGCATTAACATCATAAATGAGGGTCTGGATTAAATAGGAGCCTGGATCTCAAATAATTAGAAAAGGATTCACAGCTACGTCCTGGAGCTGATGGTTAAAGATTACATTTGAATTCATGCATCCAAACCCAAAGCATAATCTCAAAGTGTGAAGTAGTCGTGACTATGGACAATTCAAAAATGATGTGGGGTGGGAACCATGCTATTTAAGTCATTTTTAGCGTAGTGCACCGGTAAGCTCTTGGCGAATATCTATGATACGTTTAGGTTATGTGGATTGTGGTAAATATTAATAGAGAGGTGAGATAAGGGCATTTGCCATGTTCGAAAGACGTCGCGGAGATCATTAACTAATCGATCATTTTATTCTATAACTATTCCGATATCTATTGCATTGAGAGATTTAACTTCAGTTAAACACCTGCTTTCCAGTACTTATGCTCCCATTTAAATCTAATTAAGTTCTGTCGCCAACTGTCAAAGCACTTATCGCACTCGGTGCGGGTTAAAATTTTATTCAAAACCCTAATTCAATTATATTTTTTTTCATCATTCATATCAATGACTGAAAAGGATATGTATTCAATCTCCAGATCAATAGCCCCTGTTATTTCACTCATCAGCTCAAAAGTTGTCATTCATAAATAATGTTTTCATTATAGTTATTTTAACTACTGACGGTTGCAAAACGGGTGTTGTGGAAGTTAAGGGTGAATGGTCCTCTCTCTACGTAACTATTCTTATGCCAGTTTTAGCCAGATTTCGTCTAAAATTTTTCCACCCACTTCATTTAATTCCAATCTGATTCTTTATGCCACCTTAATGATCCACTCTGTTACAGTGGGCAATAAATACACATTATCTATACTTCTCATACCCTTTTCAAATACTTCTCCTGCCAGCTGTCAAGCTTGCTACCTGGCGTACCTTGCTTTGCTCTGCTCTAATAAGATGGCCCGAGTAAACGTTCATTCTATAAACTTGATGGTACATTTTGATTATCAAAAAATGGCTCATTGAGAAAAAAAGGTGGTAAAAATCGATAATCAATATTCACCTACGGTAGAAATTGAAAATTTGGAGGCAAACATTAAAAACGTTAGCATTTTGCTTGACAAAAACCGAACTGATAATTATTTTTGCAAAAATGAGAATTCTTTATGCGCTGCCGAGTCGTTAATTGCTTTAGGCTTGGCAACTGTCGTAAGCGCAATATTTGAATGGTATTGGCGACTCCCTACTGCCACGCATTAATCACATCAAGAGGCTGTGATGCACGAAACCGATAAAGAAAGCCGATTCGACTTTACGTTACCTTCGCTCTTTTCCATCTATCAATTCGTGACACATTATTTTCAATAGTGTATTCAGAAATAAGGTCCACCAAAACTGTCTTAAAATCTTGTTAGACATAGGGTTCAGAATACTTATCTAAGCCATCTTGTAAATCATTGCAAAAACATTTAAACTTCGCATCAAATAATCAAGTACCATGAGTAATACTTGAAGAGTAATCAAACATATGATCGGGGTGCATCTCTGTGCTCAGCGTTACTTATTTCAAAGTGATATTGATTGTGTCTTTAAACAAGGTTTGGCAGTATAAAATGAAAAAATAAGGCAAACAAATGATTAATCATATTCAAAATAAAAAAGAAAAAAGCTATAAGATTGAAAGGAAAATAAAAATCCTGCATTATAATAAACCACATTGATGTTTCGAGAGGATACGTGAGATGGAACATTAGAGGTGCCAATGAGAAATCGTGAATTTTAGAGACAAAATAAAAAGTCCATTTAATTCTAAATTATGAATTTGATGTCGTATAATATCAGGATGATTTGTAGCTCATTCTCATTACTCCTGAGTTCCATTGTTCAGAGTTTAGAAAACTCGTTAGAGTGGTTTTGAATTCGCTCAGTGGAAGAGTGCTAGAGGTGTTCGCACACACTATACTGCCTTTGAAAGTTCGAAACCTTCACCGACCATACTCGTGATGACACAGACAATGGATGTCGATTGCATCCCAAATGTATCATGGAAGGACATAAAATGCATTATGGTGACTCTGGACGCTCATCAAAAGGAAATAGACATCGGAACGAACTGATGAATCTCAATGCAGTGGATTGATTCGATGGAAATTGTTTAGTACGTTTTATTTCAAACGTCTGTTGTAATATGTATATATATATATATATATATGTGTGTGTGTGTATATATTCCATTCGTTCCTAGTTTTATCGAATGTTTCAATCTCCACATTGAAACTTGCGCTCATTCAAGCTCACTACAAAGGTGATATATCCTGCTGCAGTACACCAATCTGTTTCTAGTCCCACGGATGAATGTCACAAGATTGCACAAGAGGACGCAGCTTGAATATCACAGGAGACAAAGAGCACGTCTCGAGGCATACACGCCAAATTTACAAGAAACTGTCAGGGTGATGGGGCCGCATCTCCTTTCCCCCACCTTCCCCACCCCCTTCACACCCACCCCAAATACTCGTGTCAAAAGGGGCCCATGTTTAATTTATTCACCTACGCAAATCTACTCACCACTGTAGTAGTTAAGCCGTAGATGACGAACTTCGGGGGCTAATAATTGGTCATGTAAACAGTGTCAACAGGATTCAGCCCACAGACACATCTCAGGGAGAGGTCACCAATTGTTTTCGGCTAATCTTTACAAAAACACCAAGGTCGGATTTGGATTGTAAAAGACTCCAAAAGTGGACATTTTGACCAAACCTCTTTGACAGAATTCCAATTTAATTGTCTTGCCAATGTTTTAATCTAAGAAATCGCATAGTTACCAGCCCCATTTTGTTTGTAATAGACTGCAAAAGTAGACAATTAGGAGCAAAGATTATTCACATCAAAATAAGTATAAGATAGTGTCAGACATAGATAAAATAAGTTTCCACAATGCCACTTATCGAGTTCATTAGAATTATCATCTGGAACCACAACCCCAATTGATTTAATGCGTCTTCACAGCAGCGTCTACATTATGCAACTGGTAGTAGAGGCCTTTCATAGCCATCAAACCTTCCGGCGAACCAATCTCACACTCTTGACCTTCTTGAAGCACCACAATAACATCACAATTCTCAACTGTTGTTAGACGATGGGCCACTACGAGGGATGTTCGACCACCCTTTGCCATTGCCTCGTCCAATGCAGCTTGGACTACTCTCTCCGATTCGTTATCCAGAGCAGACGTGGCCTCATCGAGTAGAAGTAAGGTCGGTTTCCGAACTAGAGCACGAGCGATTGCAATTCTTTGTTTTTGACCACCTGACAATTGGGATCCTCTAGCACCCACAGGTGTTTCATAACCCTATTGCCAAATCGTACAAGGAAGAATTNCTTATCAAATATTCCAAGAAGTTGTGATTTCCAAAACCACTTATTGCCTAATCAGTAGATTTGTTCCCACCTTTTGAACCTGCAGGGTGTTCCCCACCTTCGCCACTCAAACTCATTGTTTCATCAGTCCGTGGAATGTGTGAACTTCCCGTGTTAGTGACAAATATAAGCATGTCTACTCCTCTCACGTCAACCCCTTCAAGCAGTAGAGTTTGAAGCTTTTCCAATGGGATCTGAAGCACTTGTAAACCTTTTACAATCCCAAGGATCAACATTGTTCACCTCTCCCATTCATCTCCCAATTTATATAATTGAAGTGAATCTTGCCTGTGGTAGAGTCTCCACGAATCCATGAACATTGGCCTCCTTAGCCGCTGCCATTATTTCCTCCATTGGTATTTCTCGGGAGTTGTCGCCGTAGGCTATGTTTTCACGAATTGTCAAATCAAATAGATTTGGCTCTTGTGAAACTATGCCAATTTGCTGACGAATCCAATTGGGAGCCACTTTCCGAATATCATGTCCATTCATAAAGATCCCACTCTTTGGACCGTGGTTACTAACATCGTAAAGTCGTTGAACCAGTTGAAGAATTGTCGATTTTCCGCATCCAGATGCACCCACAAGTGCTACGGAATTGCCAGGATTCAAGGAGTAGTTGAACTTCTGGAAGAGAAACGACAATAAGCTCAACTACATCAGTCGAGTTCCAAATTTTTAAATCATGAAGTTTTGGCAAAACAAATCCTCCCTTCACAGGTCACAGAAGGGGGGAGGGGACTTACGCCACGTATTCGAGTCAACACACATGGAAAACCATCGTAATTCACTTGCCAATTACCCTATGCTCTTAGTGGAATGTCAATACCATAACACCTATAATAGATCTCATTGTTCATATTTACCGAATGCAGACACTCCATTTGACTGTCATTTTGCCATTTAGTTGTCGGAAAGATGGTTCATCGGGACATTCAGGTGCTATCGAAATAGAGCACTGTAACATTACACTAACTGACCACTGACGTATAAGTATGAACTCAACTAATTCTAAATCAAGTTAAATTGTTTCGAAAACAGAAAAATTCTACCAACACATTCATAATTACGAAAATAAAATTTTTATTTTATTTTGGACTTTCTCATTTCAAACAGAATTTTTTAATAAAAAATAAATGCTATTTTTTATTTTACAAATTACTATTAAATTACTTCATATTCTGTCATAAAAGCTCGTATAGTAAACACAATTAACTGGTAAAATGGGTGCAATTAGTTTTGCCTAGAACCTTACTCTGAGAACTTTGACTTGCTTTCGTGTTGGATACTTGAAGTAGACATTCTTGAAGACTATGTTTCCACTCAAAGGTTGGTCTGGGAATATACCTTCGTTAACATCAAGTTTCGTCTTTCTATCCATTGTCGCAAACACAGAGGTAATCTTGTTAGATGCCTTCCTGAACTCTGGAGCTAATGCGGCTATTCGTGTTATACCTTGAGCGCCAAAGTTGAATGCTGAGAAGGTTCTCAAAGTGAAGAGAAGAAACAGTTTAAATAGCAAGTCTTTCGAGGGGCTAATGTGGTCAACAATGAATTCAAGTTACCGAAATACGGATAAGACATCGAGGACACCTTGGTTGAGTAATACCGAACCAACATAAAAGGACGCGGCCGTTTGGAAGTAACTCAATCCATTGGCTGCTCCATGAACCAGACCATATAAGGCAGCATCCTTCACACGCTCACTTATTTAAAACAATAAATTTGATAATTAGAGCTAAAAAAGAGACGAACAGATTTCCATAAACTTACGAGGTAGCACGATCTGATTTTTCCAAAAATTTATTATAGAAGTAGTCCTCTAAACCAAATGCAAACACAGTTTTCTGAGCCGTGAGTGCCTCTTGTACAACCTGCGAGCCTGCGACTTCTCTGATGTTCATCACAGATTTCTGGTTTTTCATCTAGAGAATGCAGAAAGACAAATAGTGGATAAACAGTTTTGACAAAATGAGGTGATTTCTCATCATTATACTACCTGCAAAGCGCTGCTCGCCACAATTATGGGAAGGAAGCAGAAATTCACAAGAGCAAGTTGCCAGCTGTACATGAATACAATGACANTCGATGCGATGATCAAACAGGCAGACTCCATAATGGTGCCCAGTTGGGCACCTGTCACAGCTTCCAAACTCGACACTTCTGTGGCCAAACGAGCTGTGAGTACACCTGGTTGGTTCGCCACTTCATCAAACCATCCTGGTTCCTGCTCAATCATTGCATTGAATAGCAAGCCTCTAGTTCTTTGAGTCAACTTCGCCCCCGCCCAACCCAGTGTCGAATTCTGTTCGAAAGAGGCTTTAACCAACAAACCAAGTAGGATGTAAGACAAATCTTAACACAACTCCTCTTACCGCTACAAGTTGTGTTAACAGGCGTAACAAGCCAAGAAGGGCCATCATACCGGCAATAAGTTCAGTTCTCCTCATTCTCTCATTAGGGTCTTGAAGGGTAAATGACTACGAAAAAACTCAAAATCAGTATTTAAACAATTATATGGGCAACAATTACAAAATCATTTCTCACATTAAACATTTCTGAGTAAAGTAGGGCGAACGAAGGTTGAATGACACCTGATAAGAGAGATACGAATAGTCCAAAGAAGAATATTGGAAATTCGGGTTTGTTCAGAAGAAATGCTCGTAAAAGAACGTTTTTCTACATCGAAAAAGATTAAAAACTTTTAACACTTAAAATCGCGATGTAAATGCAACAAAATTTGTGTGACAAACTCGTGTTGCAACAGTCAGAAATGAAGCATCCGAGCTGCTGGAGGCCATGCTTTCACTTTCCGAATCTCGAGCAGTTCTTTTCCACACATTTGCCAACTTTGAAGCTTTAGACGAAGTACTTTCTTCAGCCTCATCTTTGTCTGATTCAGGTTCACTATCTGAATACTCCTCATTCTTCTTCTTGGCCTAGTAAGATAAAATACATACTAAAATTTACCTCATACGTCCAAATTAATTTTAATCGTACACAATTAATGGAACTCACCTGCAAAGACAGCATGTGAGCATAGATTCCATTGTGTCGTACAAGTTCATCGTGTGTTCCCGACTCCTTGATTTCACCCTTATCAACGACAAGAATCCTATCGGCATTTCTTACGGTTGTGAGACGATGGGCAACCATGATGACAGTCCGACCAACTCCAGCCTTATCTAAAGCAGATTGCACGGCTCGTTCTGAGTGCGTATCCAAGGCAGATGTTGCTTCGTCTAGGAGGAGTATTCGAGGATTCCGAAGTAGTGCTCGAGCTATGGTTAAACGCTGTTTCTGACCTCCGGACATACCACCTCCTCCCTCACCGATCATTGTATCATAAGCCTATGACAAAATTCAAATCACGTTGCCTACATATCCTCATGGACGTGATAAGATACAACTACTCCGAAGAGAAATCAATTGAAATCAATATTTCCCTGTAAACTATGCCTATTGTGGCAAGTTGTGTTGTTAATGCGCATGCCAGTTCAAATTTTATCAGAATATCATCTCTTAAAAGGTAAATTCTCGTGATTAACACAATTTCGATCAAGTTTCATTCAACATTATTTCCAAGTAATTTTACTTTACTAACTAATTAAAACCATTATGAGGTAATATAAAACACGATTTAAACAAAAAAGAGGTCGTTTTAAAACTTATTTCTCCCATCTTCACATTCAGAATTCTTTTCAAACAACTCATGTCCAAATCCAATTCGAGGCTTACCATCTGAATGCTTATGCCACAAAAAAAGGCCAATTTAAAAATGTGGAACCCACGTCACCCCAACTTACATCTTGCAATTTGAGTATGAAATTGTGAGCATCGGCCATCTTTGCTGCCTCTTCTATCTCCTCGAGAGTTGCACCCTGGTTTCCAAGTTCAATGTTCTCTTTTACTGTTGCGGCAAAGAGAAGTGGTTCCTGTGAAACAACACCAAACTGGCGTCTCATCCATTTGAGATCCAGCTCACGTATATCATGACCATCAATCAACACCTTGAGAAAAAAACCCAGTATCAAAATTTTAAAAAAAACAATAAAAATAAAAAGAACTTCAAATTCACACTGCTATGACAATTAATGCTGGAAGTACTTCTGAATTATGTTATCTACAACGTTTTAAGTGAAAGCATATATATATTTACTAACTATAACTATATTACTAATCTAAATCTGAAGTATTTTCAATTTAATTTAATAAATCTGTAACCTATATTTAACTTTACATCATCATTATCCCCAGCACTAATAATTGCTTTAATATGAAATTAGATTATTATTAATCCAAGATCACCTTCATTGTTAAGGCAGAAAAATGCTCAACTTCAATAAATGACACAATGAATTGTCTTTTCTAATGCATTCTGCTAATTGGAATTGAATGTTTGCTTACCTGACCTTCGATTGGATCGTAGAAACGCTGAAGCAGTTGAATGACTGTGCTCTTACCTGAACCACTTGGACCCACAATGGCAACTGTTTGACCCGCTTTAATCGTCATGTTGAAGTTTTTCAGCGTCTACAATCGTAATATTTATCACCGTCGCCAATGAAACAATGGTATTTGAAGCAGTCAAGCGAATCAACTTCAACGTGGTCTTAAATAGGTCAATAGTAAAAGAGTCAGATTAAACTAAGCTTAGATAATGACCTCTGGTTTTAATAAACAGTAGATGGCCAAAATTAGTTATCTTCCCAACGGCACTTTGAAGTAACGTCAACAGGAGTTTGCCATCAGGCATTTTATAATTGAGTTATCGTGATTTCAATGAGCAAGAGTAGACACATATCTGTATATAAATTCACCCATCAAGGGCCATCTTTAACATTAGCCAAGACTATGCTCTTTGGACCATATGCTTGTCGATACAAATTATGAGGATGTACTTGAAGATTATTCCACTTTAGTTAAAATGAAAAAAGATGGATAGATAACAAACGTATACCCACCACAACATCAGGTCGCATTGGATATACGAAGGAGACATTTTTGAATTCGATATCACCCTTCATGGAGTCTGGTTCAAGGCCCGGTTCATTTTTGTCGATTTCGGGAACCTGAAAGTCAGACTCACAGGTTATCATATGAACTTCTTTACTCCATGTCATCTCTATATTCCAGCTTCAATACTTACACGTTCAATAATGTAGAAGGTGTTTTTCGCAGCAGCTTTTGCTCGAGTGAAATAAGAAAATTCTGGCAGAACCAAACCCAGTGCAATACTGCCGACAAGGAATGATAGTACAACCTATAGAATTAGCGAAACAATTGACACCCATAGACATATTATTAAAAATAAATTCATGATATATAACTGCTTGACTTACTGATGTAATGGTTCCACTATCAATGTAATTGCCATTTTCTAAACTTTCCTTCACACCAAACCAAAACGTTAGACCAGCAGCCGCAAAAATTGACCCTCCAATCATTCCAATCCCTACAGAAAATAATCAAACAATGATTGTTCAGAATTCAATGCAACATACCAAATCCAAGCATTGTATTCTTCAAGAATGAAACCTTGGCAGCTGCGCCCAGTTGTGATGAGTATCGAACCTTCTCCTTCTCTTGTCCAATAAATGCAAACACCGTTTTAATCGCATTGAAAACTTCACTCGCAACATTATTGGCTTTAGAGTAGGCCTTTTGTTCCTTCATTGCAAAGGTACTCATCGTGTAACCCATGACAGTGAAAGCAATTACAATAATGGGAGCTGAACTAAGGCCCACCAATGCGATTTTCCAATTATTAGTGAAAGCGCTGGCATAACACGATATAAACATGGCAAAATTTTGAACGAATCGACCCAATCTTTCACCAATACCAGTTTCAATCGAATCCACGTCCGCAGTGAGTTTGGTGATAATATCACCAAGTGCCTGATGATCAAACCAAGGAACGTCTTGTCGAAGCAATTGCTAAAACACAAAGAAGATTTTTCATAAGACGAACAAATGACGTTATAAGGTCTAGTAGTTAAGAGACTGCTTACCTTGAAGAGTTTCAGCCTAATACGTCTACTCTGTCGTCTAGCAGAAAGACTGAAGAAGAACATTTCGATGAAAGCTAGAACCATTGTAACAGCTCCCAAAAGACAAAACCATCCAACCATTTCGCGCATTCTAGCCAAATCAACACTCGTGTCTGATGTCAAGAGATTTACCACTTCTTTGAAAATGATCAAATTGACAGGAAATGAGCAACCGACTACCAGAGCGAGAATAAAGCCAATAATAAGCATGATTTTGTCCTTTATGTCGGAGTACCGAAACTAGTTTCACTCGTTAAATTTAGTTAAAAATTACCAGGTGGAAGAATAGCACTTTTTCTGATTCATCGATGGTGATGTCACCAAAGGAAACATCTTCTCCCTAAAATAATATGAAAAAGAAATAAGACGAAATAGATCACGCAAATAAACCATCGTCAATTTTTTAAGCCAAAATAAAGCATTGATGGAACTATGTGATGAAACAGACAGCTTGTGTGCTAATTTGAATTCATAAATTTCAGTTTTGTTGAATTAATGGGAAATACTTCATGTAAACATAAATGAAAGTGTTTAAACTTTAATCTGTGATACAATTCAACTTACTTCTTTGCTTTCATTGAATTCGTCTTTGACTCCTTTTCCTTCTTTACTGCGTCTCTTCAACCCCATTTCATCTACCTTAAATTCTTGTTTGTCCTTCAGATAAATAATCGCTGATTACTTAAACAAAACATTCCAATTTAGCTCCAACAAGTCAGTATAATGTATATTACTTCCTTTATTTATTGAAATATTACGCCTCATTTAATGTTTGGGCAATTATTATATATATTCTTTAACAATCATCACTTTGTAAATTCGCCAAATATATATGCTCTACGTGATAATAATCATGTTAGTAAAATAATTCAATATTTCTTACATACAAAACATACATTTTGATGTGTTTATTAAATTAAATTAAACAATTGACTATAAAGAAGTAGTCAATGATGAAAATTGTTCTAAATAGAATAGTCATTTACTTGACAAATTTGCAAATAGAAGATGCATTTGAGCCCTGAAAATGTCCATATCGAGTTCTTGTATTAATAACTACTTGCGTTGCTAACCAGGAAATAATATTCTTGAAAGTACACTTCCTGTTCTTTATTTTAAAACTTTTTAAAATAATCCCACAAATAAGATTTGAGTGTTACTGTAGTATCGTCGATTTTAACTTTAATTTCATTGTCGACGAATTATAGTTGTAGTTAATGCAAATTTATTTTTAAAAAATCTGATCGCCGGTTTTGATAACCACCAGAGTCGATCGAAACCCATCTCTTAATTAGTAACCTTTTTTGACAATACTGATTATTTATAAAATAATTGTCATTACTAGACGTTCCGTCGTGCATCCATTTGTTTTAGGCCTAAGAGAAACGATTTTCTCATTGCTCATTTATTCGATGCATACATTTTGCGTATTTAAATGCATTTTCAAAAATAATTCATAGACTTATACCCTGTTAATTTTAATTATGTGTTCGATCACATTACCTATATTTAATCAATTCCATTTGCTCTTATTTCTGACATAATTAAAGTTAAAAATAAACCATGAAATCTCTAGATACACCTCCGAACGAATACATTTTTCAAGATCTATCGAAATAAATTTTATTTAATTTTTTATATAAACTAAAATCATTTCATTTGATGACGTACTAATTTGCTTCTCACTTTTTCTGACGACTACCATTCTCTTCACTTTGTGATTTTTCGCTTTCCATCTCACTACGTACACTTTTCCAAATTCACTTCATCCAGTTACCCTAAACACTGATAATAGAACGAAATTCAGATTACTCAAAGAAAATTTCATCAATAAAATAATTTCAAATACCCTATCATCAAGTGCTTTGCAAGATGAATGAAGAAATTGTTATGTGAATATTATCAAATGAAAGGGTTTTTTAACATTTAGTAGTGTTATAATGGATAGAAATCGGACCAATATGTAATGACAAAATGAGTAATTAAGGTGTCGCATTACAAATAGTCATAGATCCGTCATTAATAGGATTTCTTATTGAAAACCACCTACTCAACTGCTACACTGAATGTGCGAAAGTTATTCACAGATACTTGGAAAACACTGCAGTATAAAGCACTCTAGGTTTTGGCTACGCAAAATTTGTAGTACAAATTAATTTAAAATTCATTTTCAAGTTAGTATTATGAGCTTGCAGCATTGTTGGTGGTACTAAACAAATAAGTAACTGGCTAAACCACCTGTCTCAGTTTCTTTCCAAATTGAATAAATTATGTTCGAAAAAGTGAGATCACATAAGGCCTTGCTAGATGAGAGCTTTTTTGAAATTTATGTATTTATTTCAAATGGCAGGCTTTATGATATTTATCATTAACCCATTATCTTTGACTTCAGCTTCCCCCAAGAGGGGGGGGGGTACATTTATAGCAGTTAATTAATAGCAGTTCATTAGCAGTCTTCTTGCTTCCCAGTATCTCGGGCTTTCCGTCATTGTCTTTAGGGCTGGATATCGAATCAGGTGGGTCTTATCCATTTCCTCATGTAGGTTACATAGAGGGCATGTGGGTTGAGTGTATACTCCCAATCTGTGAAGGTGTTTTGCCAAGCAATCGTGTCCGGTACGTAGTCTAAACTCAGCAACGGCTTCGATTCTTGGCCAGTCGGGTATGTCGGAGAGTGCCACTGTCCACTGTTTCTCCTTTGTTCGAGCTTTGAGTTCGTTGAACCTTGAGGTCTGGAATTCTCTCCTGATTAAGGCCTTCATTGTGTGGAAAGACATCGGCCGGTCCGTGCATTACAAAATCGTTGTTCCCTTCTTGACAAGTGTGTCAGCAATCTCATTGCCTTTAATGCCACAGTGACCAGGAATCCATTGTAGGACCACTGTTTTGTTTTTCTCTCTCAGCAGCTCATAGAGTTTTCTACATTCCTTTATCTCAGCTGTTTTGGGTGGCTCTCTGTTTCCAATAGAGTCTATTGCTGACTGTGAGTCCGAAAGTATCACCGCTTTGGTGAATTTCGTATCCAGGCAACATAATCGGCATAGTGCTATCCTAATAGCCTCTATTTCTCCTTCAAAAGCGGATCTATTATGTCCCGCTGCTGCGTAGAAAGAGAAGAGTTCAGAATAGACACCTGCACCAACGTTTGCTTGGCTTTCTATGTATGACCCATCAGTGAAGACTTGGAGCCATTGATCTGCAGGATAGTTGACATTGATTGTCTCAAGGGCCAGTGAGCGCATTTGCTCTACATCGATGTCTGCTAATGGATTCATGGGGAGAGAGGCTTTTTGGTT